>BGPR01004413.1:743-15509 GCA_013235015.1 Araneus ventricosus | reverse complement strand
ACTGTCTTATCAATATTTTTACTTAATTTCTAATTAGTTCCATAAAAGTTTAATGAACGGTTTTATTCTTCAAATGATTTAAATGTTTTGAAAAATAGCAAGTGTTAGTATGATTTATGAAAAGTTTGTAGTCATTGATGATTCTTTCTTTCGTTTTTAACAGAACAGGCATTTTTCAGAAATTTCATTCAAATAAAGAGATAATCACCTCTATTTCTATGCAGTTTATTAATGTTTTTTAAAAAGTAAATAATCGCAAAGCCCAAAGAATTTGCGCTTCTTTGTGGCATGAACTTATTATTGTTCCTGTTAGTAACATTTAAATTGAAAAATGGATATAAATTTTGTTCAGCACTGATAAGTAGTGTTCTGAATATTTATATTTCATGAATGTCTACATAAAAGGTTGAGAACTGTAAATAGTTAATTTTAAATGAAGAATTTAAAAGAATTAAAAACGTGAGTTTAAATCAACCTACAAGTTTGAATTGAAATAACTCCTCAGATTGCCTCTAGATGTCGTTACGAATGCGTGCAATGAAAGAGGATATAAAGGGAAATTGTTTAACGTCATTTCCACATTTTTTCAATACATAATCCAAACAGTTATATTTTTTAAACGAAGATCATAGATTTATTGTTAGAATTTGGTAATTATGTGTTATAAATACGACACTATTTTTTAAAAAAAGATTGTTAAAATTCAAAAGCCAACTTGAAGCTTCTATAGCAATATTAATGGTTTAATAAGGAAATTTGAAAAATTTTATTTATCGTAGAAATGATTTCTTGGAAAGGATTTATTAAAGTAGGTTGGCCTAATGTTACCTCTAAAAATTCTTCATTTTAAAAATAATATCCAATAATATTTCCATATTCTTTTCAATAAAAAAGTAGTATTAACTGCATCGACTTAAAAGATATTTCACTTCAAAGCCGTAAATTAAACTCGTAATGTATTTTAAACGTTGTTAATTTTTGTGAAATATATTTTGTGCTTTTTCCCCTATTGCACATTTTTTAAAAACAGTCATAAAATATTACTCGATTTGAAGATGGATATTTTAGAAATAAATGCTAAAAATATGTGTACAGCTTTCTTCTTCCTGAAAAAAATTTGTTTGAAAGTGTTAAAGAAGGGCCACGGATTTTTTTTTATACGTGATAAGATGATGAATTAATCTTGTTAATCTGATGCGCTAAATGTAATAAATTCACGTACATGGAAAAGAAAAAAGCGTTATGTAAAATATATGGTATCGTCAATAGAAATTTTGCTTATATTTTACGCAAATAAGCTGTCTCCTTTTCCACTTATTTTAGAATATTTTTAGTGAAAATGAAATTTATATAAGAAATGAATATGGTAAAAATGTCATAATTTGTTTACTTAAAATTATAATATGGTAATGAAAAACATAGATTAACACAAAATGTTAATACAAACAAATTGAGTGTAAAAGAGAGATGCGCATGCATAATAATATTTTACTAGTATCATATACTGATTATTATACTACGGTATATATATATATATATATATATATATATATATATATATATATGTTTATAAAACACCTTTGAATTAATAGTCTTTTGGAATAAATTATTTTGAAATATTCATATTTATAGAATTCACATAGATTTTAGTACATCACTACATAGGTAGATGGCGCCACTATTTTAGAATAAGAATGCATCTTTTAACTTTAAGATTGCATCATAATTTAAAGTATATTCTCATACTAAAATAAGTTACTATAATGAGTTTAAAAATTAAATTTATAATTTAATTTATTAACGATGTTTTAGTCTAGTATATATAACCTAATTTAGTTATAAAACTTTTACTATATACTGTATTTCGTATATAGCTCTCGGTGTTATAATTGCTAAGACTTCGAATTGGTAAGCTTTTAGTTATATTTTCTCGTTCTTCTCTTGAAATATTTTGGAGATTTACTCCTATACTTTTTGCTTTTTCCAACAATTAGCTTTCACAGAAGGTTGACGCCTTTAAAATTCGGATTTAATGCGACATAATTGATTCCCAAGATCGATTGTCATTTGATTGTTGGAATTCCAATTCTGTGTTGCCTTTTTCATAGTAATAGTTTATAATCTAATTATCTTTCTGTATTTCAAAGTATGATTATTAATAAGGTAACATTATTTTATATTTAATTTAAATTATTGGTTTAATAGGTGTATACACTGAAAATGTTATTTGAGTTTCAATTGTTTGTAAAATATTTAACTATATATATATATATATATATCGTCTGGGTCCATACCAAAAAACCAACACCAAATATTTCAATTTTTTTCAAACTTCAAAGAGGAAGATTCAAATGAATATTTCGCAATCAATAACGAATGCATCTGAATTTTTTTAACACATGTTATGAACATGAAAGTTCATCTTCTAACCAGACGTGAAAAAAATTAGAGGGGAAAAAATCCTTTGAATCTTCTTTTTTGAAATTTCAAAAAATTGAGATAGGTGTTCTTGTTAAACGACGATATATATATATATATATAGTTTTTTCTTTATAAATAAAAATTGTAACCTTTTATAAGTGCACAACTTAAATCCACATTAGAAAACTACTTGCGCAATAATTTAAAATACCACACAATTTATTATCATATAGATCTGACAGGCGAAACCCAAAAACCAATTTTCCTTACCGAAACTCAAAGTAAAACATTATTCGCCAAATAAAAATGCTCAAAGTTTCTTCCAAAAGAATTCTATGGTGAGCAAATATTTTCAGTAAATAAAGTTGGGGGACAGAGTGCTCAACGGCAATCATTAATCTGAATCGGAAAACTGTCACGCAAAGTGTTGTCGTATTCAGCCCTTTTCTGTAATATCGAGTGCACGGTTTAGTTTTCCATTCTTGCTTAATGATTGCAATGCCCTTCTGTTACCTTACGTTTGGAGGACTTGAACTCAGTAATGTAAATTCATGAGTACTAAAATATTCTAGTTTTGGGGTTCATTTCAATTTCTCCGTTAATATCAATTTTTAAGGGGACATACGACTGTTAAACCTCGAAAATTTTCGATTTTATTAAAACAAAATATATTATTCTCCAGTCTTTTCTGAACAATTTAAAACACTCAGAGTTAAAAAAATCCCCACATTTATAAAAGTTATGAAAGGAAATGTATCCGATCTTCAACTTAAACATTGAAAACGGACATATCTTTAAATCTATATGTATGCTAAAAATAACTAAGTTTAAAAAGATATCATTTCTGTGATATTTATACTGAAAAATACTGAAATCTTAAGGGGACATACGACTCTTAAACCACTAAAAAATGTGTGGGAAACTATGAAATTTTAAACATTATATCTCTGAAACAATACAATTCAAAAACTCACTTTTTTCTAGAAAAATACCTGTTCTTTCTCTTATAGTACACGCATTTTCAAACCTTTATATTGCTATGTATTTATTTGGGAGAGAAATAAATATGAGTACAATTTTTGGAGAAAAAATGAGATAGTCAGATTGCGCGCATGATTACAGATACAATATTGGTCTAAACACAATATTTTGGGTATCTAAGTAATTCAAACAGTCTGCTTAAGAAACTGAATCACAATTTATTAACATTTAAATTTAATTTCTATTTTATATTCCAATTTAAAATCAAATGTTAAAAATAGTTAAAATTTCATCTTTTCTTACTCCAAAAAACTTCTTCGGAGAAAATATGTACAAAAATTGTGGTTCAATTTGTAAACAATGCATATTCAGTGAAAAATGTATGTAAAAATATTCAACAGTTCTTGAGATATTGTGCGCGCAATATAAAAAAATACATTTTGAGATATAGCGCTTTAAAGCTGTGACGTGATTAGAAAGGTTTTCTTGTGCTACTACATAATCCAACACTACGTATTCTAATCGAAACTTCAACTATTAAACTCTTAATATGTTTTTACAATATTTTTACAAATGATAAAATTTGTAATAAGCTACTTCACTTTCTAAACCATCGAATTGACACTTGTCTATGAAATTTATCCAAAAATTGCTTTTTATTTAAACTTTGGCGACCATTTGAATGAATAAGTTAAAGGGTAAGTCGGACACACAGAAAAATGCCATTTTTACAATCCAAAACGGTGTTGCCATCGCAACGAAAGACCACGACAGAAATCTCCCTGTATATCGAAAGACAAAAATATTCACACAGAGATTAATAATTTAAATATTTCCTTATTCTTTTTTGTAAACTTACCATAAGAGGCGATAATTTTAACTTTTTATTATTTACATATCAAATCGAATGAATGTGAATAAATCTTTATTTTATCATGTAGACGATAATTTTTCCGAAACTAATATAATGGACGAGTTTTCTGCCTTGTTTGTTTAGATTTAAGTGATGTGATTACGTAATTCTGATGTAATGCTAAGTCAATGGCATTTTCAAAGCGGAAGTCCAATATCCCAGCAGATAAAGTCAAGGTTTTTAATTTAAGTAAACAAACCAGAAAATGAGTCCATGCTAAAAAATAATTATATTATTAAAATCGCACATAAATATTTATATTTCTTTTGTTTTACGAGCAAATGACCCCATAATCAGATTATTATATAGATTTTTAAGAAATTCTCATTTTGCTTTGATTCTAGCCAGAATTCGGACGAGAAGATTTTGATTTCATCCTAAAATGAAGACAGCTATCAACAGCATTGAATCATTAAAATCTACTCAGTCATTGCGTCTTGAAAAATATACCTGAAGTATGATAATTGGCTTACACTTAAATTATAATTGATTATACCAGGTCGAAGAGATGAACGACCACAGAGTGACTCGAAGACGGATTGATTACCAAGATCTCCGGAACTGCCATTAAGTAACTTTGTGTTGCGGTAAATAAACTTAGAAACCCTTCTGAAAATTCTAATTAAGTTTCTGTCTTTTGGATTGACACTTTCGGAATTTAATGAAGTTTCTGTAGGTGAGGGAAAACTAATACAAGCGAGGATTTTGCAATCAAGCCCTTGAAATTGTAACTAATTTTAAGGATTGTTTAAAAGACAGCGAACCATTCTTTGTCCAAGGCAATCTTTCAGTAATAATATTCAAGGAAATTTCACGCATTATGAGATTGGTTTTAACAGAATGAAACTTTACATCAAAATAACTATAGGAAAATTTGCAAATACTTGAATAATAATGGAACAACATTTTAATAAATTTAATAATAATTTTTAAATGAAGAGTTTAACTTTATTTTATCATTAAGATCAAAGCATTCAAACACTGAAAAATTGTTTCAATAAAATTAGTAGCACGTTAATAAAACAATATTCTCTGTTAAACTGACTTCATGAACAGAATACAAATGTCGTGTATCAGAGATTACGCATTCTTCCTGAAAATTTATTCCTGCTACTAAAATATTATCAAAGTGCAGTTAGATAGCTTTAGCAACATATTTACTGGTCAGCTAAAATGACTATGACAAGATTTTTTGCGAATGTAAACGAAATATGCAAAATTCATACTGAAAAAGATTGTCCAACGGAAATAAAATATTGTTACGAACATGGAAAGTCGCTTCCCAGCAATGTTAGTCCTATGGTTGGGAAGAGAGTTTTACAAGGTTAAGCATGGAGTGACGGCAGCAACTGTTCCGGGACCTCTGACCTTGCCAACGAACTTGGCGACCATTTTGGCGACAAATTTGGCGACCTTGGCGACAAATACATGATTCCTGCAAATGCAACCCTTTTCTCGATATTTCTATCAGGAAAGGTAATACGCTTGAATATACGAGTATACTCCTTGTGACGTCACGGCCTGTCGGAGGGAGTATATAAGGATCGCGCCTGTATCAGAGGGAGAAGTGTTGATCCATTGGGGACGACTTGAGATCTTCGTCCGCATTGCGAGCTAGGAAGCTGGTGAGCTGAGTGGTATTGAAAGTGCAGTTATTGTCGTTACTAGTTATTTGCTGACTGTTTCTGTTGTTAGAAAACAAAGTGCGGAACTGTTATTACCTGTGAATTGTTGTCTGTTTAAATTGGTAATCTGTGCAAGAACTATTGTTTTGTGTACCTGTGCTACGTGTTTTCCTGCATATTTGTAAATAAACCTCCATTATCCTGCGTGTTGCACTGTTCACACCATACACCCACGGAAAGACTTTTCCAACAATATGCTCAGTGGCTGCCAAAAGTATTCGGTCATTTAATGAACATTTTGAAAAAAGCCTTGCATTTCGCAGATAATTAAAACAAATTGTCTAATATTCTTCTCATCAACTCCATTTTATACAGAAAAAAAATCTATAAATATTTTTAAAATAATGATTTTTATTACAAAATTGGAAATGTAAGGATACGAAAAGAAAGACAACCAACAAAAATGTTTGAACATCGAAATATTAAGGAATAAATTCAGTCCAAAATTATCGTACACCGGTTGGTTTTTTTACTCTATAGTGACACTTAAAATAATGCTTGGCTTTTAAATTTGTTTGCTTAATTCACAAAAATGATTCTAGTCACCTTCCGTAACCACTAAAACTATAACGAAATAACGACTCACGAAAATTAACTCATTTTTATCCTAAAACTGTTAAATCAGTTTGAAATTTTATAGAATTAAGTTCTATTCTATTTGACGGTTTAACATGTTATAAAGCCCCTTAAATAGGAAAATCGAATTTAAATCAAGAAGAGGTCGTCCGGCAAAGTTAACGCGACATGATCGGGGATTCATTATTCTAAAATACGAGAAGAAATCCATGTGTAAGTTTCGTGAAAATTTCTACATTAATGAATGAATCAATCAAAAATTATTCGTTAGTATACAGAAAGTTAGTGCTTTGATAACAATTTAAAATAGCATTTTTAAAGCTCAAACTGCTGCATCTTTCCTTTCTGGGTGCATTGTTAAAATTTCTGAGTTTAATTTCATTGGCCTCTTAGTTGAATCAACCAAGCGAGAATAAGAGAAACGAGACATTCTTCTCTTTTAAGCAGTGCATTCCAGGGATGCTGTTAAAAATAGATTATTCGAATTCTATTACCAGCAAAGTTACCAAGCGTCATCTAATTGGTGACATCCCTACTCAGTAATAATACATCCTTTTTCTGGACCAACCCTCTTTTCTCCACTTCCCTCTTTCGACCACTCTCCTCTGGCTTCCATGCACTGGCCCAATGGAATGTATACCAATCAACTGATTTAGAAGATATTGTGCCTTCGTCCTTCCTATAGTTTCGCGAGGGATAAAGAGCATTGATTTATCAGCTTTGCGACTGAGATCTCTTTTCGGATGCATCAGCAAAATCTTCCTTTGTTCTTCCTCGTTTTAAGATTTATTGCCTGTGGGTTGCCTATTTTCTTTGAAGATGATAGAAAAAATAATGGCAGGAAGAAGGATATCTTTCAGTTTAAGGTTAAGAATTTTTCAGGATATGAGCAATGGTTCTCCGAAATCTATTAATGTTTGTATTTATTTGGATTTATCAAGTGAAGGTAGGTATTTTATTCAGAGAATAAATTACAAAGGGCACGAATTACAACGAAAAAAATCCAAAAATTTCTTTGAAACGAAAGTAAACTCATTTTGTATCGAAACAATATAAAAGCTTTAAATTTTATATTTGTACCGGCTTTATAAATATATACGAAAAATTGTTTCAAGGAATTTTAATGATCATCGTTGTAGAAGTAATAGCTTAATTTATATATTTATTATTGATGAAAAATGGAAATATATTTGTAGCAAAACTTTACTTATATTTTTCCAACAAAAATGTACTCAAAATGCTTACTATTTCTTCTAATTGTTGGATGGAATAGTTATAAAGAAGAAACGTTTATATGTATATATTCCCATATCAAAACAAATTTTAAAATATTCATCGTGCAGCAATTAAATATTCATTTACAAAGGAATCTTTAGACATTCAAAATTTTTCGGATATTGCAAATAAATATTTACTTACTTATTTATATTAAGGGAAAATGCAAATCAAGACAATGTTATATTCTTTGAGGTTTTAATTCTCTTTTTTTCATTTAGTATTTGAATTCTCCGACACCATTTTCTAATGATTTCTGAACAGCGTTCATTAAAATTTGCATTGTGCCTTTCACGATAGTCAGCATAAAATAGAAGAGTAAACTCTCAGAATATTCCAGCAAACGAGATAAGGCAGCTCTTTGCCAATCTCGAAGAATACTGAGTTTTCCAGATAACATAAATCTCTGTGAAATTCTCGCAGAATGAAGACAGTTTCCCTTTCTCACGCTATGTCTTCGTGCTCTTGTTAAGGGAATTGGGAGACGCAACTGCTCAGCGGGGAATCACAAACATGACTTGCAAAATAAAGGCTCGTCGCATTTGGGTGGAGGATTGTTCAAACAACTCCTATTGTTGGGGACCTTTTCGTTCCAAAAAATTCTTTCTGAGGTTGTTTGTTTGTTGCATTTTGTGTTAAAACTTCTTATTTCTTGGATTGTAAGAAGTCTTGTCATTTGTAAGAAGATCATTAGAAGTACTGTAAATATGAATTTAGTTTTTCATTAATATTGTGCATCTACTTCTTGAATATTCTAACTTTTCTGCACATTCATTGTGTCCTAAAATATATAAACTCACTTAGAATAAAGATAAAATAAACCATTAATAGGGAAACAGTGAAAAAACAGAATACTTAAAGTTTGGAGGGCTGTAAAATATTAAATAATACTCAGAGAAGTTTGAAAATGCAACGTTATAAGATTTATTTATTTGATTACATATAATGAATTTAAAAACTAATATATGATGAGCACATAATTTGTTATTCAAGACTGTAAACTGATCATTGGGAGAATTCAACTTGGGAGGGTCAACTTGGTGAATAAATCTGATCAGAAACTATAAACATTTCGTTTCATGTAAGTACGCAAACGAGAATAAATCCATCAACTTTAAATCAGTCGAGAGTGCGGTGTGGGGAAGTTCAATGTTACTTCTTTGTCGTAGTCATTTATTTATTCGAAAATATATCAACAATGGCCCTCCTACAGCGACTGTAATGCGGAAGTGCTCCATCCTGCTGAAAGTACCATTCTTCATACTCAATCATGCAACTGAAATACTTTATGTGTAGTGCCTGATACAGAGTTTCCGTTTAAGAGTTTGGTGCCCCGGTAGCCTAGTTGTAATGATTCTTCTTCGGGGCCGGAGGATTCCAGGTTCGAAACCCGATTCCACAGAAGATCCACCGTGTATTTGTACCTGTTGCATGCCAAATCATACTTGGGGGCCAAACTACCTCCTGCTGGTGGACTTGGAGAGGTGGTGCCAGCTCAGGAAAACGTTCCGTCACCCGAATGCGATTCAGAATTATGAGGTCTGTTCCAATACTGCCCTTGTATTGCTTGAAAGTGGGACTTTAATATAACTAAAATAAAACTAAACCGTTTGAAAGTTCAAGTAAACCTCATCAATCACTGCATTTTCAAAGGAGGACGTAGTACAGTGACCTCTCACTTATACGCGCTCTCTTTTATGCGCGTTTTTTTCGCGGTCCCGGCCAGGGGTATAGGAAAACAATGATAACTCTTATTCATTTATGCGCCGCACTAAAAGAGCACCTCTTACTTATGCGCGTCGCAAAAATTTTCTTAGTTCAAAGAGGTTTTTTTCAGCAGAACAAAAACCCTTTTTGTTCTGCTTCCAGAAATGCATTCCCTCGCCCTCACCCTATAGTTCAAATTCCAGGAACACATTCCTCTAATTTATACACAGGGGTGAACGTGGGGTTCTTGTGATTGACATCAGTAAAAGTCGCCTTTATATAGCAGCCAATTAGAGAGGTTAGTACGGTACATTGCATGTGGCATTTATCGCTAACGAAAGAACCATCTTTGGAGTTTTGGTTAGATAGTCACGCTTTAAAATGGCGAAAAGAACGAAATTGTCGCATTCGTTTAAAATGGATGTTATCAAAAAATTCGAAAAAATACTTGCACCTCGAAAAAAGCTATAGAGGAGCAATTTAATGTCCCAGAATCGACACTGAGAAAGATTTCAAAAAATCTGGATCATTTCCATTTTCTTTGTGTTCTTAAAAATAATTAACGGAAATTATACACGTATTTGCATTTTTAAACTAATCTTATTTACATTTTTCAGTAGTATATACAATATACATAGTATTAGTTAACAATAGATGTACACTGTATTGATGTTTTTACTTTTAAGCTCCCTTTTGTGATTTTTCACTTATGCGCGTTTTTTCCGCTGTCCCCTGCGCCCGCGCTTAAGTGAGAGATTACTGTATATATAAATTATACAATGGTGGACAAATGATAAGCACCATTTTTAAGATTTCGAAAAATTTGGACTTAATAGTAATACAATGGTTCACAATGAGTTGCGGAGAATCGTGAGGAATATAATCGTCGGAACTCACATTTTGCAGTGAAGATTCGGTCACTCTGACATTTAGGGGACCGTCCACAAATTGATGAAGACGAAAATTATTTTGGTCCATCGCATTTCACAGAAAACTGATAATGTAGTTGAAACTTTAGTTAATGGCTTTGTTTGATGTCCATAATATTTACATGTATTTTCGTAAAAATAGCATGAATTTCGAGGAGAAATAAAGTTTTTTTACAACATCCCAATTATTCCGCATGCTTTTTGCTTATAACATGCAGAGTTTCCAGTCAAATTGTAAGAAACTTACAGAATATTTGTCAATTTGCAAAAGAAGCGTTGTTTAAAAATTTTAATAAAATAATTTGAATATTAAAGAAAATATGAATACTTGCATTAAATAATTTGTATTGCGCATGCGCGAAAGGTAGCGTAATTTTTCTTTTATAACTTCAGTGCTAGATATATAGAGCAACTTATAAAAAAATTCCAGATTAATACTGTTAATATTCAGAAAGATATCGGTATTGCAGCTGTGTGAATTTCCGTACACTCTAAGAGAAGCTAAATGATAAGGGTCCATGCACAAACTGAAATTTATTGAACTTTAATCCTCGAATAGATATCATCGAAAAGCAATTTAAATTATGCATTTAATTAAATAGTATACATGTGTATTCAGGATATTCAACTTTTATAAAATTCAATATTACTGTTTGAAGTTTCAAGATTGTTATAAACAAAAAACATGCGGAAAAAGTTGGGATTTAAAAAAAAACAACTTTATATTTCCTCGAATATTCATGCTATTTTTTACGAAAATACATGTAAATATTATGCACATCAAATAAAACCACTGATTAAAGTTTCAACTCATTATCAGCTTTCTGTGAAACGGAGTGGGCCAAAATAATTTTCGTCTTCATCAATTTGTGGACTGTCACCTAAATGTCCGAGTGACCCAATCTTCACTATAAAATGTGAGTTCCGACGATTGTATATCCCACGATTCTCCGCAATTCATTGCGAACCATTGTATTTCTATTAAATGCAAATTTTTCGAAATCTCAGAAAAATGGTCTTTAGCATTTGTCCATCAGTGTACACCAAATTCATTTTAAGTGTCGGCAAAGCGCGGCTCGCGAGCCACATGCGGTTCTTTAGCCACTTGAGTGCGGCTCTGCCACAAATCGATTTCGACTGCTTGTGATTATTATAATATCTAGTTTTATTTAATGTTAGTAACCAGTTTATACCGTCTCTTAAAAACATGGTTTTTCAAAAGAATTTAGCTCTAAAAAAATCTTAATTGCTATACTGCTGATGGCTCTTTTGACTAATGAGTTTTCCGAACACTGGTCTATAGTAATAGAAAACGAGTTACCCGCGCTCTGTCGAAGTGTCTGGGAAAAGCTGAATGATAGTTGCCGTGAAGTTAATAGGAAATTGAGGGTATAGAGCCAGACGCCATCAACGGCAACAGCACAACCCTTCCCGCAGGATGTACATTCCGTCTTTGGAGTGGAGGTGGCTTAATCTTTAACCATTTTTGTACCCACCAGGGAAACGGAAACCCGCTTACTTATCCGGTAGCTTCTCACCAATGTACTCGGGTTGCCCCCCCCCATGGGAGAAATGTCCATAGTTAGATATCTGACTAGAATTGCTATCTTGAGATATTATAAATATATCGATAAACATCTTAGGACGCAATGTGATTTTAAACAATGAAATTAATTATGAATTATTTATAATTATTATTTTTTGAGATTGTAATATGCGAACACCTTAATAGTGAGAAGAAGGTTGTCGTAAATTCTTGCCAAATTTTTCGATGAAACAAAAATTTAAATGTTTAATTTTTTTTTTATCTCAGACCATAAAGAAGCGCCTTGATTTGTTAAATAATTATTAATAAATCAAAGTAATTAGCAAATCAAATAAAACTATCTAATAAGTTAAATGATTTTTTTTTCTTAAATCAATCTCAATCCCAAAAAATATTTTAATAAACAATTACTGGAAAAAAAAACTGGCTGATATTTTTTTTATCTAAGCAACTTAAACGATTTTTCTATAGAAACATATTGGGAAGTTTTTATGAAATTAAACATGTTACTTATAAGACTCATTATCATTTTTTTTTTGAGATTTTCATAAAAATAATGAGCATAAAAGAGGGAATGGATTTAAAATACAAAGTTTAACATAAGATAATGAAAATTTGATTTTTTTTCATTCATGAAGTATTGAAATTAAAGATCAAGTAAAAAATAGATTAAATTAAAATAAAAATTAAAAATAAATTTAAGCTTCATTCCCAGTCATAATACAGTACATATTAGTATGAATAAATGATAGAAGAAACCATTAAATATAAAAGATTCATAACTAAACTCCCTTTGATTTTTTTCCATTATTTTAGTGAATTAAATATGAAGACATTTTTCAAATCGTTCTGTTAAAAACTCTCACACACTCAAAACACTCATGAATCTACTTATTTGAACATATGTGCACAATGCAATGAATATCCACCATAAAAGAAATTAAAAAAAAACTTATTTAAAATATACTCGGAGTTTCTTAGTACTCGCTTATTGGTATTAAGATATTTGGAAAAATTCCGCTGATGCATATTTATAAAGCTCAAAGTTTTACTAAAAACATTAAGCGTCGCTTCCGATAAAAAATTTTACAGAATCTCTAATCCTGAAACTCCATTCTCTAAAGAACGTCAAAAATAAAGTGCCCTATAAAAAACCAAACTGATAAGATAATCTGCAGTATAGATTTCTTCTCCAATATTTGTTTCCCGCTCCATTTGTTAAATATAACATTAAAGGATAGTAAGTGCTGTTATATTTTTAAATTATTGACTGTTACCGACTGATGAAAAATTGTTTTTTGGTAGAATTTTTGAATAAGTATTTACCTATGTATAACTTCGTATAATTAAATAATTTCTTTAATAAATACAATATAATTTTAATTTTTATAAAGATTTAAGTGACCTTAACTAAAGGCAAAATTAAGCTAAATAATGCTAAAATTGTTTGTAAATGTAAAAATTAAGAAAAAAACATGTATTTACAAAGGGAAACAATTATTTATCATTTATCCAACGTATTCGTTTGCTTTAAATGTAGTATACTTAGTATGTTACATAGTTAAATTTTGGCTATTGAACACTAACTGGAAATACTGAATTAAATATACTTTTTAATTTCTCGTTACGGAGTATACACTGAGAAAGTATTGCAATAGTCAAAAATTTCTCCTCGAGATATAGGTGAATCTGTGCCTTTTAATAGTTACAATTCATAAAATTTAGAAAATTAATTAAATTTAAAAGAATTAAAATAAAATAAAAACATATTTTGCATTAAATAGAAAAGCGCATATGCAGCCGAATCTAATAAAATACAAGGACAAATAATAGAAATTTAAATTAAAAGGAAAATAAATTAAAAGAAACAAAAAGTAAACAATAATAATAATGAAAAATAATGAGAACAATAAACGTTTTTTGCGCGCAAACGCAGCAGCAAAAAGTAATTCCTTTAACAGAAATTTTTAAAGATAATACAACAAAAACTATAGAATAAAAAACCAAAGATTCTCTAATACTTAGAACACTTTAATTAGAAATTATTCAAAATGGAAAGGAAATAAAATGGCGCACTCATCAGAAACCACACGCCATTTTTAGTTCAAAAAAGAACAAAATTTTCTGTGGAAAGGAATGACAAAAAGTCAAAATTTATTCCTGCCTGTGCTCTGAATTTTGTCCGGCCACCAAATAAAGAACATAAATCCAAAAATTACCAATTCCATAATCAGAAGAAAGTTCTCATTATTTTTCATTATTATTATTGTTTACTTTTTGTTTCTTTTAATTTATTTTCCTTTTAATTTAAATTTCTATTATCTGTGTCTTTTAGATATTCCTGAGTCCGATAGAACGACTTTTCTTAAATTGTGTCTGTCAGTGTATTTCTATGAACTCGTTAACTTGAAAGCTGTACCAGCTAGACGAAAAAAATTGGTATGTGGTGTTTCAACCAAAATTATAGACTTCTGGAGAATATTGTATGAAATCCAAGCGCGGAATGTCTGTTTATCTCTTCACGTGCATGTGAACGTGGTAACTCAAAAACCCAGTAAGGTAGACAGATAAAATTTGGCATATGATTTTATCACCATAAATTATGCATCTATGTCAAAGTTTGGACCATATCCGTAGCCAGGCGCGTTGTCTGTCCATGCGTATGCTCACTCCATTACTCAAAAAAGTACTAACTAACTAAATGAAATTAGGCATGTGGTCTTAGTCATCATT
>BGPR01004412.1:44657-110071 GCA_013235015.1 Araneus ventricosus | reverse complement strand
GCTTCGTTCGTACGACGCAAAGCTTCAGTTATACGTCGTTTTCCCCCTTTCTGATATGTGAAAATTTCCTCTTTTCTAGCACGTGATCTGTGATAGACACCGTGACTTTGAAATTATTCACATTTGATGAATTAATAGAAGACAAATCGTCTGGTGCTAATTTAAGCGATGATGAAGTTTTTTCACCTTCCTGTAAAGACGCGATGGACTTCAATGAAAAACTTCGAACTTATTCCTTTTGTCAAAAGACCAGTGAAAAAACATTCAAAGAGCTTACTTCAATTCATAGTGGAGTGCTTAATACTCACAGACAATCAGCACGTCAGACGACGATTAAAGATATTTTTTTAATTAAACGCCTACCTTCATGCAAACAAATCGTATAAGTACTGAATGAGCAGAAGATAATTAGTACTCAAGATAAACTTAGAAATGTATAGGTCTTATAAAGGTATAATTTTTCTCACTTTTATGATAAATATTTAATTTTAAAATTTAATTATTGCTTTCCATGCTATGTAGTAATATACTAGTAGTATCCTAAAAGACTTTAAAATTATTGATTTTAAATGAATTTGCTGTAGCAGCATTACATTTGCAATAAACAAAGTTGTTTATTAAAATTTCGATTATATGTCTTTTCATTTATCCGTCGTTTTAGGCCAATCTCTTGAAAGTTTTTCAATCTAAATGTAAGGTTTGCTAAATGGATCGATGCGGTGGTCAATAGGTTCACTTGGTCATCATTATGGTCTATAGTACTAGGGCCAGAATTTACTTTATGTTATTCTAGTTACTGCAACAAAGAGAGTGGCTGCTGCATATCAATAGGTCAGGTAACTTGGAAAGGTACAAACCACCGTTGACAGGTATGCATGGGTATACTGGCTCGTTCAGGTGTGAGGAAACATCGCACAACACTGAAGAAGCTAACTCATGATAACTTTAATAAACTTAAAGTGTCCGAACACGTTAGGAGCACTTTTTTTTGAAAATTATGAAATAGAAACACCAAAATATGTTTTTTAGATTCAAATTTAGTAAAAATTAATATTAGAGTATGTTTTTGAGTATAAATTATTATAAACTTACAAAAATCTTGAATTTCTGCTGCTTTTTAGAGGAAATTCCCAAAAACTTCAAACATGCTAGAGGTCAAACTTTTGTAATAATTCAAATAAAACTATTACTGAAATAAACTGCATACTATGGGCTAGTGCTTGTACTAGAATCTTAACATTCTTTGGATAAATAAAAATTTTAGAGCTAATCTAATAATCATTATAAATTTTCAGCAAATTTATGTCATTTTTCAAATAAAAGACCATAATTTAAAAAATCTTGTTACAATATACATTATTCTATTACATTCACCAGAGACACATTTGAAGAAAGTGTTCACAAAATTTCAGAACAATCGAATGATAATATCTTGACTTATCATGTTTGAAGTGTGAAAATTATGCATAAAATCTGGTTTTGAGAAAAATCAAATTTTAGTTTTGCCACTCGCTTAAATTAAGTATCTAAACTTTAAAAAAAAAATCCTAAAAATATACTAACATGATATTAACTTGAAAAAAGGCAGTTTAAAAGAATTCTTGACAGGTTTCTGTCCCTTTAAATGACAAATTCCAGTTAATTAAACGCCCACTTCCGGTTTTCGGTTTGTTATCAAACAATTAATATCTCATCTTCTAATTAACGTACCGACAAAAGTAAATATGTTTTAGAAAGGTAAATGAATGAACTATCCAAAACAACAAAAATTAAAAAGCGGGAATTTTGGCCGAAAATCGACTTTTCAACGTGTTCGGATACCTTAACAAGATAGAAGTAAAAGTAAAGTAAATGATAATTCAATTAACATGTCGACAACAGGAACATAAAGCAAGAGAGAGATGACTGATGATGTTTGAGCCTTTATAGCACTAAGCTCTCCACTACGCATGAGCAAGTTAGACAGCGCACGCAGGACGAAGCTGTTGCCACAAAAGACGTATAAACGGTGCTTTACAGTAATATCAAATACAGACTCAAATTTGAGACATGAAGACAAAAACAAAACGTGAAAAGGCTTCTTTAAAATACCTAATAATGATCCCGTTTTCGACGGAGAAGTTGTCGGTCGGCAATCCCGCGAGGTTCCAGTCTCTGATGAGGACGGGATCTCCGAGGGTGTCTCTGAGGGAAAACTCGTCGGAGCAAGGGATGCCGCATTCCTTGCAGGCCTCCACCCAACTCGAGCACTGGTCCTGAAAACAAAAATCAGGAGTCATTCCTTCTGAGGAAATGCGCAGATGGGCATATTCTCTTCATTCTTGTTCCCACGATCGGCGGCTTGGTTGCTTGGGGATTTGTTGTCATTCGGAATCCGACCAGTCCATATACATCCAATACCAATCCAACCACAATCTACACATGGCAAGAATGTGGGACTTCTCTTCAAATCATCATGATGCGTTAAATATTTCTTACAGCTTAAAAACAATCGACAAGAAAAAAATAGAACAAATTTAAAAAGGAATCATAACTTAAACTAAAAACTAGAACAAAAAATATTTTTATTTATACATAATAAAATTTAAAGAGTAAAATTTAGGAAAAAAATTTTTAAGAGAAAAATTTAGGACAAAAAATAAATAAAATGAAGACAACGTTTAAGTAGCGCGCAATTGCAGCAGCAAAACAAAAAAACAGAGAACAATAGAAATAGAGATCATCCAAAGATAGCCAAAAATAAATAAAGAAAGAAATAAAAATAAACTCTGAGTGAATCGAATACAACCAAAAACAAAACAAGGAATCCATTCTAGTCCACTTTTTCAAGAGCTTAGAACTTTTCGAAATGGATTTTAAAAAAATATTTGGGATTTTTTTTTCTGTAAGAAGCTACCATTATGCCAAACATAGCTTAAATATTTCTTACGTGTTTTATGTTTTATTGTTGTTTCTTATCTGTTCATTTGTTCTTTATAACGTTCACAACTGTTTAAATTCTTGTTCATTGTTATTTTGCATCCAAAATTGTTAAATAATCTAAGATTGTAATTTATTTTTTTTAAATAAAGTTACACGTATACCCACCAACCGAAAAGGAGCCGTCCTGGCTCCTATTTCGGGGATATACTGTGGTGATAAAGTTCATAGGAACTGTACTGAGGCCTCCGTGGGCTAGTCTTTGATGTCCGAGTGTAAATCGACATTTCACCAGATCGGTCGAGCCACCCCAAACACTCTCGAGCAACAAAGATTTTTTGAGTCCCCGCTATGGGACATAAGATGAACTTCAGACAACGAACCCCAAGCCACTGACCGCGGGAGCAGGTCCTTACAGACTTCACAAACCTGTCTGAAGGCGAAAGTGAAGGCCCCGAGATAGGCCACCACCGCCGATGCTATGAGGATGTCGCCGGTGAGGTTGTTGTAGAGCACTCCCAGTTCGACTGCAGATTCGTTCCAGCGATCCTTCTCTCCCCCTAAGCCGCCGATGAGCAGCTGGGCTCGCTCCAGCTGCGTGGCGCACAGCTGCACTTGGTTCTCGAGATCTGGAAATCAAAAAAGACAGCTCTCTATTCGGTGGCAGACATTTTGATTCACAATTACCTTGCAATTTGCATTTGTTTTAGTGAGCATGAATCATATTTAAAAGAGTTCAGCAGCGTTTACATGCAGCGAGTAAGATCACACATGCGCAGAAAGAGAAAAAGTTGGAACAGCGGCATCTAACTATCCATGGGGGCATACTAAGATTGGACTTCTACCCAATGGACTTAGATGGATTTTATTGTTTTCTGGACTGGTGAGAGACCACGGGGTCTGTTTGATGCTCTTTTGTGCGATTTTTAATGTTACTTTACAAAATTTTTATTGCCTCCTTCTTTTCCATGGTGTGTTGTTCTGATCTTGTGCTTGTATTGCGTTTTGATTATTTGGATACATACTGGGGGCTCCTCCTTTTGAGTGTTTTGAATATTTTTAATGTTGGTTCCAGATCTGGTGATAAAAATAAAACAAAATTCAACTAATTTATGGTTCCCTCCAAGTGTGATATCAATTCAGTGGCATATTGTTTTTAATTTTTCTTGTGAGTGTGTTTTAGGTTACCTTATTTATTTTGTTGTTGTCCCTTTTTTGCAATGTTTGTAACGTCCTGTGCCGTGTTTGTGATGCTTTTGCGTGTATCAAGTCATATTGGTATCCCTTCATTGCTTTTATATTTCCCCACCGGTCTGCTAAAGGCCTTACACCCTTTAGGGTAGGCCGGACCGGTGTGGGTTTTAAATATATATATATATATCCATCGGGGCAAGCACTTTCCAATGTCCGAACATCGTTTCTCATTTTGCGCATACATTATCTTACTGGCCTGACGGTACTGGCTGCTGTGTTGCGCGAGGAGGTTCCGGCTTGACAGGAACCTTGCCACTCTCCAAAAGTTTGTAGTGACGTCACGCATCGAGGCAAAGGGTCAGACAGGATTTCGGTCATCGTCGAACGTATGTATCATGCTTAACCCCTCGAATTCGATTTTATTTAACCTCCTAATTAGATGTCGCCACCCATTTGGGATATTTTTTTTAAGATAGTAAAGGATACTTGAGACTTTTAAGCGTGCCCAGGTCCTTTTTGTATTTAAAACTAATTGTTGCGTTAACTTAAATACGGATTTAAATAGCAAAAATTCTGTAATTCGATGCGCGAGTCGGAGACGTGATTGTACGTTAAGGGGTTAAAAATGTACACGATAGTGACGGAAAACTGTTAGCAGAGAAAATTCAAAATAATCGGGTGCGACTTAATAAGTTATCAAGAAAATAACTTAAATAGTTAATAATGCAATAAGAAATCTGTAACGGCTATCTTCTACAGGAGTATTATCAAATAAGAGGTTTTCTTCCTGTTCTATATTTGGCATTTTATAAATTTTGCTTATTCAAAATTATTTACAAGATACGGATTAGTGCTGTGCGCTTTTCAGATCAAAGCATATCTACATATAGCTTTGGAAACATATCTACTTTTTAAAACTCATCAAGGATGTTGGATGTTTTGTGGCGCAAGAGCCATTAGTTTGGCTATACTGCGCCAAACAAAAGTTTGGCGCATTTGCAAATTTTGGCGTTTGGCCATTGATATCGCTTTCAAAGTGAAAGCGATATCAATGTGAAAAAGAACTTAAAAGAATTATGGACTAACAGGTGGTAATCAGTGAAGTAAAACTAAAATTTAAATCTGTGAATAAAACTTAATGGACCTTAAAAGCGCAAAAATTTGGACATGAGGTGTTTCACCAAGTTAATTCTGCAAGGAAATTGGAGTCGTTTTGAAAAACTGTAAACGCTTAGTATTAAAGTTTGGGCATTCTAAAAGTATACGGCGGACTGACATATGGAAGTTACAACTCGAACACATTGGTGGGACAAACTCATCAAGGAATATTCAACTTTTGAAAAAATTCTTGCATCTTTATGCACAAAAACTGGATACTACACGTACCTCCTTTTTCCTTTTGAGCTTGAGCAAGTTTTTGTTCCAGCGCAGCCAGTTTATTCTGTACCTCTTTCAGGCTGTCTTGCTTCACTTTCAAAGCAGAAAGAGCTTCATTCAGGTCTTTCTCCGCTTGAGCCAAAGCTTCCTTTTTCGGTGCCACGATCTTGATGACTCTACATTGCAAGAAGAGGTATTTCGAAAATGAACAGATTATCAGGCGAATGGGTGGAAAAGTGAGGGATGGGCAAAAAATTTATAGACATCGACCCGAGAGTATAGGGAGTAGAAAAAAAATTTTAAAATTTAGTTAAAAAATTAACTATTTTTCCTACTGTTGCTTTTATAATTCCTAGTTTTAGGCAGCTAAAATGAAATAAAAATAAAATTTTCCCTAAAAAAAGTAGGGGGTGACTGCCCACCTCGCCTCCCCGCTATTGTAGATTATTCTGGACTGTTTAGCTGAAAAAGAATTCAACAAATAGAGAAGCAAAAATAGGCTAGCGGTCACTAAGACAGTTCTGAAAGTTATGGTTTGGAATCTGTACTTCATGTAATAAACTGGAGATAAAATAATAAATAACTTTCAAACCGTTTTCAAGACTTCTGTTTAAATGGTGCATTATTTGTAACGATAAGTGATGTTTCCCATTATTCTTTAATAAAATTTATATTGCGATCGAACATTTGACCGTTTTCCAATAGCAATTTCGATGAGTAAGTGAAGTATTGGTGCGTTTAGTGTTAAATGAGATAATTGTATAACTTTTCGAAATGAATTGAAGCAAAGACATCGCATGTCTTTCAGTTGAATAATACTTCTTTCCTAAGTTTGAATTGTCAATGACAACACATGAATTCGATATTCACTATTACATTCAACTGTAACTGTTTCATGACGATGCGGTTTCCATAAATTAAGTAAAATACACACATGAAAGAAATAATACGTTCAAAAAAATCAAAAACAACTAGGCGTAATTTCAAAAAAAAAGTCGCCGGGAGGCTGTCTCTGCGAAACGGCCGCTGGGATTGAGGGACATAGACTTACTTACCTTACTCAACTGTGATTAAAGTAGCTCTATGTGACTATTAGTCTAATGTGACAAGTGACTCTATCTATGTAAAATTCTTCGTGATTTTCACCAATTTTGCAACTCGACTGTGACTAAATCGTGATTACAAATTCTAAAATTATTTTTACAATCTTCAATGTCTACCTTTCTCTGTTAAATGAAACTAAAACCAACACTCTATGTTATTTGGTTGCGGAGCTATAAGCGTTTAACTTTAGCGCGGAATTCGACGTAATTCAACAATTCTTGAGTAATATTTTGCGCGATCGATGAATGATTGCCTTAGTCTGCGTGCGCGCGCATCGGTAGCTGTGACGTCATTTTCACCAACTTTGCAGCTCGACTGTGACTAAACCGCAATTCCAAATTCTAACATTCTTTTTGTAATCTTCAATGTCCGCTTTTCTCTGTTAAATGAAACTAAAACCAACACTCTGTGTTATTTGGTTGCGAAGCTATAAGCGTTTAACTTTAGCACGAAAAGCGTCATAACTTTTTCCTTTCCCGACACACCATTAGACCACTACGGAGAGAGGTAAGTCTACGTCAAAAAATTCACTCATGCGGTTTCTGCAATCATCGATTCATATATTTTCTTTCTAAACAAAACTGACGCATCTTATTTATCAGTTTCGAACACGTGAAAATTTCTAAATCAATATATTTCCGAACAATTAGTTTTCAGGATACACAACTAACTTCACGCTACGCTACATGATGCGTTTCAGCTTCACTAAAATCAACATAATGCTTTCTGAATTCAGAGTTACCACTCCTATAGAGGAAAAAAATTCAAGAACTTTAAAAGACCTTTTAAGAAAATTCAAGGACCATAAAATTAAATATTTGAGACATAAAAATGAAAATGATAAATTTAAATCACATTAATCATTCGCATTTTCATTTTTGAAATAAAAAAATCTGATACAGATCAACAATTCTAATGATAAAACTGTGTACCAAATTTTAGCCATCAAGCTATTTAAGCTACTTCCCTGTCTCTAGGAAATTAAATAACATACATTTTGAAAACATATTCCATTGCAGAGAAAATTGGTTATTGGTATTTAAAATAAAATTCTGTTTAAATATATCAGTTACTTTCAAAATACATTAGGGTGATTGTGGGATTATTTCATTTGGCAGAGAAATACCCTCTGTAGCTTTTACTGTATTGTCAAATTAAGCTGTCTTATTCAAAGAGAGAATATATTGATGACTGAAAGCATTCCCTATCAAACACTCTTTTTCTGATGGTGGAAATCTCAAGACAAAGCCAAGTCACTAACTGGTTTTCTCTTCTGTCCCAAAAAATATAGGATGGACATTTTGCTCATTTTTCGAGGACTTATCACGGACCCATCGAAAAATCAAGTACATTTCCACGGCCCTGAGTAAAGCAAATAAAATTCAAGGAGTTTTCAAGGATCGTGAGAACCCTGGAGTTAATAATAATTTCATAAATTTTCTTTTTTCACGTAAAAGAGTGTATAAGAATTAATGTATGCGTTAAAGCTGTGAAGGGTCATTGTAGAATACTCACTCGTCGTAAGAGTCCATTGCTCGCACCCATCGACACAACCCTTCTGCGGCAGTTGAGGCAATTTTAATTTTTTCCGGGTCGAATTCAGGATTCGATATGTAGGTTTTCCTTATCTCTTTCATTGCCTTCGGAGAAATATTATCCTAAAGAAATTATGAGACACTCATGTAATATGATGACTTGTGCATATATTTTTCGAGATAAATAACATTTTACTTATAAAATTATTTATCTATTTTAACTTGGATTTTAGCAAGATTTGCCATTATAATACATATGCAATAACTTCTAATTTATTAATTATTAATAAAAGCAATAATCGAGAAGCATAAAAGCACTCACCTTATCATAATTCTTTAAACTTTCTAGAAACTTCATATCTCCAAGAAGTTTTTTGGATGGACCCCAATAGTCCTCAATCATTTTACCTAAAGAATATTTTTAATTAAAACAAGTTCAAAGTTTTAAACCAAAGAGTAAATCATTTTATCAAAAAGATGAAAACATATTATGGAAATCCTAAAGCCATTAATACAAACACACACGGAAGAGTACTAGTGGTCCAGAGAAATTAACCGCTTAAGGCTTTACCCCGAGTTAACACGTCCTAAAAACCATAGGTTACAAAATAATTAACCGCTTAAGGCTTTATCACGAGTTAACTCGTCCTAAAAACCATAAGTTGCAAAATAATTAACCGCTGAAGGCTTTATCACAAGTTAACTCGTCCTAAAAACCGTAGGTTACAAAATAATTAACCGCTTAAGGCTTTATCACGAGTTAACTCGTCCTAAAAACCATAGGTTGCAAAATAATTAACCGCTGAAGGCTTTATCACAAGTTAACTCGTTCTAAAAACCGTAGGTTACAAAATAATTAACCGCTTAAGGCTTTATCACGAGTTAATTCGTCCTAAAAACCATGTTAAAAATAATTAACCGCTTAAGGCTTTATTACGAGTTAACTCGTCCTAAAAACCGTAGGTTACAAAATAACTCGGTCCTTAAGTGGTTAAACTGGTTAGCTTTATGTCCTCGATTTTTGAGTCTTACCCGTTCCAGCAGGATCAGGTATTCGGTCAGGTTTTATGCCTTTTAGAACACATATGGCCTCCATCACCAGCTTCACACCCGCAGGAGGACTTTTCATGGATTTCACAACTGTTATATCCTATGAATATAACAAAGCATTTTTATTAGAATTTCATTTGAAGTGAACGTAAAATAAATATTGCAAGTGCGCTCGTAAAATTGCAGGTAACACAACTTTTTGACTACTGGAGGGTGAAATCTGGATATATCATTATAAGACAGAGAATCTGACAGAGTAACAGGAAAATTTTCCCTTTCCCTCTCCCTCTTCTAGTCTTTCTAAATAAGACCTGTGGTCACTTTCGACCATCCATGGAGCTGCATATTCTTGTTTTAACCCTTCAATGCACGATTTTTTAAATTTCAAATAAAAAATGTTTTTTGGCATGGGAAGTTCTCATATAACAACAGAAAAATGCACAAAAAGAATCAAAATAGAATCGTGATATTATTAAATTGAATTGAATGAACGTATCAAATTACTATTTCATTTTTATAAAACAATAAAAAAGTATTTTAAAAGTAATATCAAATGCTAAATACCTGTAGAAGAGCAATTGAAGAAACCATCAAAGATGCTAGGCTCCTTTTAAATGCCAAAAACTGCGTAAATATGTCAATAGGTGTACCGGGAATTAAATAACTGACTACCACAGACTTATCAATAGGAACTGTGTTTGGTGTCTTATGATGTTTCTAATCTGATACAGCGTGTGCGAGTGGACAAAAAAATTTCTATTCACTATTAACATGAAAAATAACTTATGTATCAAATTTGATACATTATGCAGCGAAGGGTTAATTCATTAAAAATCAATCTAGCCACCAAACATGAAATGATCTAATATGACAGAAAAAGGAAGTAGCAAAGCAGAGAAATAAGGTCCGGTGCACATAAATGATTTTTGTCGGTAATTGCTTGTTCGACACTGGCCCGGAAGTATATTTACAAACCCTACCCTGATAGAACTGAGGCAGGAAATCAGCCAATGTCATTGGCTACGTCGGGCAGTGACGTCGTTTTCAGCTCTCGCACGTAGAGTACGGCAATCATAACAAAACAAGTGTCGATGAAATAAAATTGCAATGTAGGTGCTTATCGTAGATCATAATTCGCGAAGTCCAAGCAACGGAAACCTAAACTAATTCCAAGTCCGCATTCAATGGCTTGTTTTGTTATAATTTCCATACGAGAGCAAAGAACGACGTCATCGGCTCTGGGCGAAGCGAGCCAATCATATTGTCCGATTGCCTGCCTCAGTTCTATCAGGGTAGGGTTTGTAAATATGCGGCCCAGAATCGGAAGTGCGTTGTCGGAGATATGTGTGCACTACCCAAGTGCTACCAATGTTCTACACGCCGCATTTCGCATTGTGCTGAACCGCTACAACACCGAAACGATACCCCTAGCTACGCCAAGCGGACGCTAACTTCTTGTCTGACACTGCAGTGTCACAGGACGTATGTGTGCTCTACCCCAACTGCTATCAATGTACCTCGTGTCCCACTTGCGATGCTAGAGCTGTGTCGTACAAGCAATTAGGTAGAAAAGAATCGGATGTATGTATAGGGCCTAAAACTATCTGTAGTGCGATTCGAATGCAAACAGATATGTTCTGAGGGGCAAGTAAAATCCTAAAGCGAGGATGTTAAACTCGCGGCCCGCCTAACATGACAATATGTAACAAAATTTTAACAAAAATTTCGTAGCTTAATTTTTAAAAATCCTAATCATACATAATTATGGAAAACGAGCCACACCATTCGCCAATGTTCAAATACATCGACGCACCATTTCACCAACCAATAGCAAAGAATATTTTAGCAATCCATAACACACAAATAAGCAAATGGAGGTAAACGAGATCCAGTGCTGTTTAGATTTGAAGGCG
This sequence comes from Araneus ventricosus, assembly GCA_013235015.1. Lineage (NCBI taxonomy): Eukaryota > Metazoa > Arthropoda > Arachnida > Araneae > Araneidae > Araneus > Araneus ventricosus. The sequence goes on along the minus strand of BGPR01004412.1, from coordinate 98,979 downwards.
AAATTCAGTGATGTTGTGAAGACTAAATTTTAGAATTATTTGCCTGCCTGGTTTGAAAACACTCTAAAATTGGAATATGAAATTGTTTTCATGTTTGGAAGTACTTATCGGTCCGAGAAATTACTTTCACTTATCACAGGAAACAAGTTTCTTATCAGATTCATAATTATGGGACCAGTTTCGAAATTAATTTTTGAGGACCAGTTAGTAGCGGAGAAGAGATGCCAGGAGTTGGCAAGAAAAGATCAACTTTACAATTGTCCTTGTTCCTTTCTTATATTGTGTTTTGGAAATAAATCTATGTCACTACAAAAAAAAAAAAAAAAAAATGGGCCCCGAAAAATTTTACCCGGTTTTTTTGGGCCCCAAAAAATTAGACCTGGTTTGTTTGGCCCGTGATAGCAGACTAGATTTGAGTTTGACACCTCTGTCCTAAAGGCTTCAGGCACGGGGACATGGGGCGGTGTTCTGTCCTAAAGGCTTCGTGGTACAGTATTCGTACTAGACAGTATGCAAAGGAGGAATTTCGATTGGCACAACATACGTAGTAGTAATGAAGAGATTGATTACCGCAGGTGTCAGCGTGTCCAGTGCTGCAATGGCGGCCTCAAGGATCGGGACGGCGCGGGCTAGATCCGAATCGCACTCGTCTTTGATGGCTTGGGCAGCCGCAGCCTGCTCGTTCGCGACGGCCTCGTCCTGCTTGACCACTTTCTCCACTTCGGCCACATCAGCGGACTCCGCTTGGACCACCGCCATCTGTTCTTCGACCTTCTGGCTAGCGACCACTAAGGTGGGCTGGAGGCTGGTCAACTTTTCCTGCATTTTCGCGACGGCAAACGCAGCGTTCTGGAGCTCCTGAAGACCGACTTCGTACCGATTCTTGGCTTTCAGTACCTCCCTGAAAACAAGGAAAATGAACAATGACAATAAAATTATTGAAAGCACTTTTTTAAACGCTTTTACTAAGTTCGAAATGTTTCATGTTTGTATGTAAGGTTTGAATTTTGTGATCGATTTTTCACTCACTTCTTAACGCACTAGAGTTCTGAAATTTTGTATATTTATTGGGTCTTGGTGACAATGCAATATTTTAATACTTTTAGAGCTCTCAGTTATAAATTTTTAAAACAAATATCGCAAAATTGCGTATGCACTCGGTAAGTTTCAGGGGCGCCATCTATAGTATTTTTGAGAATTAAAATACTTGACACAGTAATTTAAATGTTTCAATAAAAATATAAATAAGTATATCCTATTATAGATATTTTTAAAGAAATTATTGCTGGAATTAAATAAAACAAAGGGTCCATTACGTGCATCCTATCAGACCGTTTCCAAAAAATTATAATTGCTTTAGTTAGTTGATGTATAAAATATTTATAATACTGAATTATGATATAAATTAACGACTAAAAACTATAAATAATAAATATAAAAAAAACTTTTAAAAAAACGCTTTTACCAATGCATTAAAAAAAATAATTTTTCTCAAAAATCTGGAGGTCAAATCAAAAATCGTAAAAGCGTGAGGCGCTGAAAACAATAGGAGAAAGATATAAAACCACAATGATTATCATAAGGAATGAAATGTTATGAAACATTCATCATATTAAATACATTATAAATGTGATTATAATTCTAATTTACTTACAGCTTTCTACCTGCGCCTCACGTTTTACGCTTTTTTTTACCTCCACATTTTTGAGAAAAATATTATTTTCTTTTTTAATGCATTGGTAAAAGCGGTTTCTTAAAGTTTTTTTTATATTTATTGTTTTTTTTCGGTAATGGAATTTACCTGACAATGTTAAGCAGAACATTGTCTGTCTGATGTAAAGTTATTCGTTAAGGAAAGAAACTCAAGTCTACGTCGTTTTAAGACTGAATCGTTTTTCACATGATTATGTTTTTAGAATGGCGAGATTATATTCCGGATTTATCCGGAATTTTGAATTTTTTACTTTCTCAAATCCGACTTTTTTCAAATTTACTTCTTCAAAGAGTCATTCATTACCTTTCTAAAATTATTTTTAGAACAAATACACCTTGACTTAGTTTGAGCGTTTGAGTTTTACACTTTTCTTTAACATGAGTCAAATACACCATTAAGATATAAATATTTATTTATTTATTACCCACGCCAACCCACTCACCTATAGAGCACGGAGCATTTTAACGGTCGGCGCGGAAGAATACAAAGAATTGATATATTTTTTTAGTTATTTGTCTTCAGCATTCGCTTATAATAAATGTCCATTTGTGCGAAAAACGAAAAATGAATGAAATTATAAAATGCCGCAATTCATATATAAAACATGTGCTATAAAACGGCGAAACACATTAAGCACTTCCACACACTATAAAGATCCCATTTGTTTCATATCGGTGATAGCAATTCAGAATTCAGATATAAATATTTAAAATTTTTAGATTATATCAAGTTTAAAGAAGATGTCAAACTTCTTGTCAGCTAATTCGTCAAAATTTGCTCGTTCTGTAATGCGTCGTCCCGAACGTCACATTTTTGACTGAGCCAGAATTTATGTCGAATTTTTTAGATCAGGCTAGTTCTCAGGATTTTTGAAATGAAATCACAATCACCTCTGTTTTAAAATGGCATGCTATTGTGATGTCTTCCCTTTTTCCCACGACGGGTCGGCCAGACCACACCAGTCGAAGTCCCCGAGGGAACGACACAAGATGAGCGTAAGTGGGCCATAAATCTGCCAACCTTACGCAAACCTACAAGGGCCTGGGGGGAGAGCGGTTGCTTTAGCTTTCAGTGGCAAGACCACCCGCGTTTAAGCCGACAAAGACCTCCGTTTAAGATTGACCACATCCAATCAACACCATGAAGGAAGGCACACGACTGCGGTTGGGTGATTTGTCCAGCTTGAGGACGAATCACCAAGAGGCAAGACAACATTCACTGTCTTTTGAAAGTAAGGTATTAACAAAGAGAGGGAAAGAAGAGAAAGAGGGTTTGTTTGTGATTCCGGAAACCGGAACTCAGAACGACGAACGGGCGTTTTTTGACCCCGTGTGTAGCAGAAAACATCTCGGCTGGAATGTGTCCCTTTGGTGGACCGTTTGCATTTTATCGAGCGTTTGTTAACCTCGACATCTTATACCGACCCTCGGTGTTCCTCATAACTCGCCCTGAGTTATCTATACACTGCTGGACTCTCATAGTTCACCAAACTTTAACGATAGAACTGAACTCTCAGAGCATTTTCACCGTTTGTAACTTCGACGCAGTCCAGTTACGTATTGCTCGTCGAACAGTGACTTTAGACTGCATCTCATTGACTCTCGCGATTGAAATCCGGGATTTGATTTATCTTTCATATTACAATATGTATTTAGCAAAAGGTAAAAATAATTTAATCTAGAAAATTAATCAAGATATTAATTAAAATTATGATGCTGAAATTTTGTGACTTCTTTAAGTCTGCTGATCCTTGATCAAACCCGGTAAAACTAGGCCACGACACTACACCATCTGTAAATTGCGTGATGCAAAAAGGCCAAACCGTCGGACCCGGAGCAATTGAACCATTCGGCACGTAGTTACTTCTTGGGCAGTAGGTGCTCACTAAGAAAGGGTTCTTCGAAATTTCTATTAGATTTTAAATTCATTTCGAAAATACAGAAATAAGATTTGCAAATAAGAATATGAAAAGAAATCAAAGAATTGCTTGAGTTAATTAAACATTCAACCCTATCTCATTAAAGGGCGTGAATATACGTACTTTCTTTTCCGTTCCAAAAGCGTTTTGAACGTGGATATGAGTTCCAGAAACGACGTCGGAGTGACGTAGTTGTGACGCTGCAGTTTCGAGAAGTACATCTGGGAGAGGGTTTCCGTGGACGTGTGGAACATTTTGCACATGTAAATGCAACCGTCCCTCTCCTTATCGGTCAATTCTACTTCTTCCAAGAATTTGCTGGCGACGGCTTCCAAAGCGTCTTCGGGCCAAGCCTGAAAGTTTTTCAAAAAAAATATTCAAGCAAACATAAAAAAGTCAATTTTTACAATCACCAATGCTTTTTTTCTTCAAAAGAGTCCGTTTCGATTTACCTGAAACCAGTCGATGGTGCAGCAGTTGACGAGGGAGGGGAACTTGCGCAGTCGGTTTCGGAAGGAGTCTCCGATGGGGCTCATGGCGAGCACGATGTGCAGCTGGTCCCTCGCCCGCTGGATGAACATGTTGAAAAGGGCGATCGGCGTGCCGTCCGTCTGCTGCGACTTCTCGCGCTGCCTGAAAAGACAAAAGCAAACGACGTGCCTCGAGTAGTAATGCAGCAGAGACCCACACCGACCCAGCCTAGCCTGAAGGGTGTAAGGCCTTTCACAAGTAGGCGGGGGAAAGCGTTTGGCTGTTGCTCTTGTCTTGTTCATTGTTTTAATCTTTTTATAATATTGACAACTTTTAACTAGAATGTTTTCAATTATTTTATCTCAGGAACCCACGTAATAATGCATTTGCATGGGCATTTTCTAAACTTTTATCTGAAATTTTAATTGATTTGACTACCAGATCTGATGCGTCTATCATCGAGGGATTTGTCTGTTAATGTGAAAAGGAATATGATAGTTTTTAGCATATACCACAATTTTTAAGAAAGTGTTTTTGACTTGGTTGACATGGTATGGAGTGTTCTTATCGATTTTTTTTTGCTTGTGTTAAGGTTTGATTTTATTGTTGATCTGATTTTTTTAAGGTGTTTAAATTTGTATTCAGAGCGCTGTGTCCAGAGGGCTATGCTACTCCTGTTATTAAGGAAGTGTTATCTAGTGTTTTATTTATTGGTTTTAGATTTTTATCTTGTAAATTATTTATATGTTTATCCCCTGTAAATTAGTCTTGGTTATTTCATCTGCTTTTATGCTATTATCCACTCTACTTCTTTCCCCTAACAGATTTGAAGCGTTTTATGTATGTGGTAGTTTTTGTTTTTACTTGTGGTTTTATATATTAAGTGAAAGAATTTCCATTGTAAATAAGTACTCCCCACACCAGGTGGGTTGAGCATTTGTGACCAGCTTTCTCCCCACACCAGGTGGGTTGAGCATTTGTGACCAGCTTTCTCACCACACCAGGTGGGTTGAGCATTTGTGACCAGCTTTCTCACCACACTAGGTAGGTTGAGCATTTGTGACCAGTCTTTTCCTCACTTGTGTGTGGGTGAACAACTGTGTTTTATAACTCAATCTGTTTTAATTCACTGCCCCTGTTCAGGATATAGCGTGAAAAATAAATTTAACTTGTTGTCTCCCCTCCGACCGTTGTAAGCCTTACACCCGTTTGGGTAGGCTGATTGGTGTGGGTCTAAACCAAAAACAAAAAACGTGTTTTGCACAAGTAACCATTTGAATAAAATGTGGATTCAATGAACCCAAAAACACCCAAGAAATTTAGGGAAATTCCCAGAGTGGAGGAGGTCAGGTACTAATCTCTAATTCGAGAGGTCCCACACAAGTAGCAATGCAATGCAATGCCAGATGTAAACTAAGCCCCGTTTTTCATACATTTAGCAAGTACGTAGGTGTACCAAAAGGTTTCGGGCCTAGCTGTAGAGTTCCAACAAATCGCAGCACAAGGCTGTGCATACAGGAACAGTGACCTGTACTATTGATCACGTAAATCACATTTATGCATGATTAATCGCAGACTATAAACACACGGGATCGTAAATAACACGGTTCCTTTTTCATTTATTATTATAATTTCGAGTTTAATGCCGCTATGATATTAATCAAGAAGCTGAATATTTGAGATTGTATAATAACTGTTAATTTTAGTAATTTCGTTAAAAACATTGATTAATTTTAGCATATATTTTATGAAGCAACGAACCTTGAGTCTCCAGCGACCGTAATAGCAATTGCCCTACACTTGTAAAACGGCAAAATCGATCCAGTTGTTGGGGCTGGAGAGGAGGGGAATATGTTAAAGTTTTGCTTTTAGATTTCTCTCGAAAATGGAGGGTGGCTTAGATACATCATCATGCGACCACTGATGACGTATTTAGAGGTCATAAGCTTTCATATGAAATAAAAATTGTCGAAATCAGTCGGGTGGTTGGGGCTGGGGGAACTCTGTCAAGATTTCTCCCCAAAGAGAATGTGTAGTGAATAAGTGGTTTTTTTTTATTCCTCTCGAAAATTGAGGGCGGTGGAAGACAGGAGATCATTGCTGACGTATCTAGGGATTATAAAGGCGCCAACACACGGCATGTGGCTTGGCGAGTCTGGTCTGAAGTTTGTTATACTTGGCGGCTTTGGAATGTAAAGACTCGTTAGAGATCTGGATGATTTGAGGTTTCCTGTGGAATGTCAAAAATGTTCGGACATCAAAGACTTATAGATCGCTGTGGGAACCACGCGCCATGGGAACAAGGCTTAAGCCTTCACATGAAATAAAAAAAAAGTGACGACATCAGTCCAGTGGTTGAGGGCTGGAGGGGGGACGACTTTGAGAAGCTTTCCTCCTGTAAAGAATTACATTGAAGCAGTGTTTGAAATTTTTCTCGAAAATCGATAGTGGTAGGGGACAGGCAACCCCTGATGGCATACTTAGGGGTCATGAGCCTTCACGTGAAACAAAATCATCGAAATAGGTCCAGTGCTTGGGGCTGAAGGACTCGCTGTTTGGTCTGCCGATTATTTTAAATATATATAGATGAAAGCTGTAACTTCTAATATCGACTTATGCTGGCGATTTGCATAACCGTAAGGTCTGGTCAAATTACCAAATTCGTAGAAAAAAAGGGTACTGACTTATCGATCTGCAGCATCTTCTCGCAGATCTCCTGCTTCTCGTCCGCCGCAAAAAGGTTGGGGACCTCTCCGGCGTTCAGCAGGTTGTTGATGTCCTCGAGGAACGATTCTTCCTTGATCTGGCTGTCGGTGAAGAGGAAGACCCCGTGCTGCTCGGTGGCGGTGGACTTGCGCAGGATCAGCTTCAGGTCGTCGCGCCACTCCGTCATCGTGTAGCTCTTGCTGATCTCCACCTGCAAAGGACATTTGCTTCGATAAGACAAAAGCAGCATGAACAATGAAAAATCATCTCTAGTCATAGTTTTCACAGGATAAAAAGAGTTATGTCATAGTTTTCACAAGACAAAAAGAATTATCATTTCTAAGTCATAGTTTTCACAGGACAAAAAGAATTATCATCTCTAATCATAGTTTTCACGAGACAAAAAGAATTATCATCTCTAATCATAGTTTTCACGAGACAAAAAGAATTATCATCTCTAGTCATAATTTTCACAGGACAAAAAGAATCATCACTTGAGCAGAGTTTCTTGAACTGTAGGTGAAGATTACAAAGAATCACGGTTTAGTTTATTTTAGTTATATTTACGTCCCGTTTTGAAGCAACACGATGGCTATATTGGGACAGACCTCGTGATTTTTTGTCAAATCACGAGGACGATACCTGAGCTGGCATCCCCTCTCCAAACTACCACACCACACCAGTCCCTCTCCTCCGGGCCACTTAAGGCCTTCAGCCAATTGGGCAGGCTGGTCCGGTTGGGTTGTAGGCACCACACTAATGCGTGGACATTTGGTCCTGGTGTGGGTTGAAGACACTACACCAACGGGAGGACGTTTGTCCCCCGGGTTATTTACAGGCACCACATAAGGGAGGACGTTTGGCCCGGACGGATTTAACGTGCACCAGACCCGCTTACACGGCGGTTCTTCTGCGGAATCGGGTTTCGAACATGGAACCCTCCGACCCCGAGGTCGAGACCTTACCACCGGGCCATCAAAGAATCACGGAGATGTAGAGAAATATCCGAAAGAAGAGGCGGTTTTGGAAATCGACTTCAGTTAAACATTTCTAATTTAAATTTTCAGAAAAATTATTCTGCATAAAATTTATTATCATTTATCATTAACTAGCCACTTAACTTAACAATTATTTTCTCTGCTATCTAATAAGATGACCCCTCCTGTTTTGGAAAGGGACTGTCGTTCTTATTCATCATAGAAGGCATATAATATTTTAGATGTTTAAAGATTCTACGTAATTTTTGTGCAAAATTATAAAGCTAATTAATGATTAAATTTTAGTTTTAAGACTAAAAATGCGATAGTTCGATGCACGAGTATTCTCGGGCTTTTAAGCTAAGCGGTTAACGTTTCGTTTTCTTTTCTCTTCTTTTGTGTTCGGTACATGATTTGTTTTTCTAATCAACTGCTATTTTCTAAAAAAATTATGCGAAAAATTGTTTAAAGCAATGTATTTGTGAGGCCTCTCCCGTACATTTGTGTTGTACATTCAATCATACGTAGGGGGTCAAACGTCCTCCCGCTTGTGTGGTGCAAAAATACCCACATTGGCCCGGCCTACCCAAGAAGGGTGTAAGGCCGGGAGAGGACCAGCGGGGAGAGAACCACCCCGCCAGCATGTGGAGGACGGAATTTATTATATACAATGCAATGGTGCAGGCATTGCCCGAACAGGAGCAGTACTTTTAAATACAAGAGAGCTGGTAGTATGAACATAGTTCGACCCACCTTAGTAGAGAGAGAATAGCTTGATTTCCATGTAGTACTCAACCGTCAAGTGCGACGAATGATACTCACAAAATACAGAATGACAAAATGAAGGCTCTTTCTTTAAATATAAAAATATCCAGTTCAGGTGTCTTCCTCGTTATCTGGCCGGGATTCAAAATTACGAGGTCCGTCGAAAAATAGCCCTCGTGTTGTTTCAAAACGGGACGTTAATATAACTAAACTAAACTTGTACATTTGCTGTTAATTCATCCGACTAGTGATGAGATCTCAGGAAAACTTGACTGTTTAGTGAATTTGTTGTTCCCAAGTTTAACTATAAACTGATGCTCTTATTTAAAGATAACATTTATTACCGATAGTGTTGTTCATGGTGTTAGAGGGAAAGTATTTATCGTTGGAATAAATATGATATTTCACCACTTCACCTTGAAAGCAATTTGTGTCTTAACGTGGGAGGATATCTTATCTTCGATGCTCAAGGCTCAATATTATCGCAGTGCACTGAAAAATGAAATTTTCAACTACATTTTTGACAACTATGAGAGGTAGATATCCACAGAATATAATAGGTGATAGATAGGTAGGTGATATAGGTAATAATAGAATAGGTGATATCCACAAAACAAGCTCTTAATGGCTTTCAAATATTGATCGAAGTCAATAATTCAATTCAAACTAATCATTGTCCAAACAATTGATTGAACAACAACATTGTCAAACTTATAATTGCCCAAACAATTGATCATCACTTCTTGAATTCAGCATCGGCAACCCTTACTATTAAATTTTGAAGAAGCAAACCTCCAGGTCTTTTCTCTGAAGTGGCAAGAGAAACTCTGAGCAGTCAATTGTAAAACTTTTTTTAAAAATAAAAAGAGAGAAAGAGAAAAGCATCTTGATCTCAGTTGACAGACAGGGCCAGATTTCACATACGGTCAACCGAGGCCATGGCCAGTCATGAGGGGGCGCGTATACAGAGGAAATAGAAACCAAATATTTACAAACTTTTCAATATTATTATGAGAAGGCCATATAAAATTATGTTTTTGAAATTTACATGCGTTACTTTAAATATATTGAGCAATTTGTTTAACGTAGGACTACGTTCCTCTCAATGGGGTCTCAGGAAGAAATTTGATTCACACGCCAAAACGCCGCAAAACTTGGTATGGAAGATCCTCTATATCTCGGTAACCACATATGTTAAAAACGTAATTAATGTCTTATTTTAGAGATAAAGGTAACGACAGAAGCTACAAAAAAACTTACTTAAACTTAAAAACTTATGAGAAACAAAAGAGTCACGGGAGTGAAGTAGTCCTACGCCTTTAACATCAGCGGCTGTTTGAAAAGACAGCCTCCCGTCATTTTTTGTATTCTGTGGACCTTGCCGTGGAATTTCTTTGCATTGAAATCGATTTAACAAGATCTGTTCTCTTCAATGACCCTTCAAGCCTATTCACGGAGCGAAACGCGAACGAAGAAGTTCTAGTTGGCATTTCAGACGACTTCAAGAAATTCGAAGGAGTATTTTTGTAGATATTCATGTTATGTTATTTCACAAGTAGTGTAATTTTGAATTAAAATTTAATGTTGTTCTAAAATTATAAAGATTGCATTAAATGCTTATAAATTTCAAAGATAAACTGTTGTACAATAAATTGAAAATTATATATTAACTTTTTGGAGAGGGGGCGCAGAATATGCTTTAGCCTAGGGCTTAGAAATGTGTAAATCCCGCCTTGTTGATAGAGATAACAGCTACAGGATTCGGTTGAGAATTCTCTACCATCTTTCCTTTCATTATCCGCCTGCAGAGATCTCTAACAGAGTCGACATCTGTAACGTCATAATCTTATGGTAAACGTCTCCATCGAACAGCTCGTTGTCCCTGAATTTGGATTGGAAGGCTGTGTTGAAGACTCTTCTTTCGTACCTCAGTTTTCAAAACTTTTCACGTAAACATCTTCTTTTAGAGTGTGGGATACGGAAACATAAAAGAGAAGCGCTGAATTTGGTTTGGAAGGCTCTGTTGAAGANGGTTTGGAAGGCTCTGTTGAAGACTCTTCTTTTGTACCTCAGTTTTTAAAACTTTTCTAAAATTGTTCTTCACAAACTCTTAATTCTGGACTTTCAGCGCGTGTAACTGTCTTATGTATCTTTTCCTATCCTTGTTTACTTATACTTGATTCTTACAAATTTTCTACATATTCTCATTCGGTATGCTTTTTCGCATTTTTTTAAATTTCGTATTGAAAAAATTATTTTGTATTCTATATTAACTTAAATTTAGTTTTAGTTGTTAGTCTTAGTTAAAATTTTTTTGTTTTATATTGTCATTTTGTGTTTTCCTTCATTTTTCTGAATGTTGATATGTATGTTGTATGTTCTTGATTTATGACAGAGTATTTCTATATGGTATAAATTGTATGTTTTGTGAATTTTCCCTGCCTGCTTTCATGCGCCATTCACCATTTTGGGTAGGTAGGTGAAGCCGGTGAGTGTTAAATACATAAACAATCAACAGGTATCACGTGAACATGCGTAGATTGGAGCCAGCAATTTTCAAAATTCCAAACATGAATCAGTAATTTATTGGTATTATCAAGCACCACTCAATAAGCATCGGTTTGGGACAACAGCAGCAGACTAGTCCTTCACGTACCCAAACTAGTATCATCAAAGAGTTGTAAGCTACATCATGTACAAGATGTATCAAATCCTCCTGATATCCTGAATCAAACAAATTGTCATACTTATATTTCTCGTGACGAAAAGAATTCATATATTTCGGAATTTTCAAAAACTAGGATCAATTCAGAAATATATGTAGAAACGTATAAGATTGCTCGACTACACAGCGAATAAGAAACTCCACAACTTAATGCAAAACTATTTTAAACTACTAATGTTCCACAATTTTTTCAATTATTTAGAACAGGTGTTCCCAACCTTTTTTCTTTCGCGTAGCCCTTAATTAGTCTTTTCATTTTCGCGTACCCCCTACGGTCATATCCCCCCTACCAACCATTCGTCTATGCAAAGAAGTTTTTATCAATAATGTTAACGGCTTAGATAAGCTTGTGAATCAAATGACTAGAATTAATAAGAACTTATTTCCGCAGAACTTACTTTTGATTTTACAATTCATTACAATTTTACAATAGTATTAGTTCAACGCCAAAACAAATGGAATCATTGTTGTGATAAATTCACATTAACTTATAAGGATACATAAAAATTACACTTCCTATTGCTTTCTTTTACCCTTATTTTGAGGGCTTTTACTTTATACGAACTTGGGGAAACAAAATTCGGTAGCATTTTGAATCCTATATGTTTTCTTGTGTCCGCCATTACCGACTTTAAGTTCACGTACCCATGACTAGTCCTTCACGTACCCCCGATTAGTCCTTCACGTACCCTCGACTGCTCCTTCACGCACCCCGACTAGTTATTCACGTATCCCCGACTAGTCCTTCACGTACCCCCGACTAGTCCTTCACGTACCAACGACTAGTCCTTCACGTATCCCCGACTAGTTATTAATGTACCGCCAGGGGTACGCGTACCACAGGTTGGGAACCTCTGACCTAGAATTTCCCCCCGTTAAAGAAGGTAACTAATAAAAGTCATTTGTTAATAAAAGTACGATGAAGGATTATTTAAAAATATCGAAATGACTTTACTTGAAAGAGTTCGTAATCAGAGATGTGAGCGGCCAAATGCGTCAGGGACTGCCGCCCGGATCCTCCGACTCCGACAAGTAAGGCGTGGCTACGCCGTTGCTTCAGGACTCTCGAAATGCGACACAAATGCTCCACAGCGAACCTAAGAAACAGCGAACAGAATTCGAACTCAAACAAAAATCAAAACAGTACTGAAATTCATTACGTTAACAAATAATCGTTAGTTGCAGATAGCTTTTAATGCAACATTTTCACGGTTAACTACATGAGTGAAATGCACACAGTATTGTTAAAATGCATGGAATCTTAATATAAATAAAGGAAATGATTATTTATAGGTACTCTACCCACGAATAAAACGTTATTTGCAGGTATACTGTACCTGCGGATAAAACGATATTTGCAGGTATACTGTACCTACGGATAAAACGATATCTGCAGGTATACTGTACCTACGGAAAACTTGCAGGTTTTGACAAATTTAATATGCTTCTGTAAGAATAATCAATGAATTTAAATGAATTTGGTAGAGAAAATATATTTACTGATTTTTGTCAGTCGTAAAATTAAACCTCATGGCAAATTATCAATAAAAACGAAATTTCCGACCTCATGAGCTCCAGAGACCCGAAAGGTGTCTTATGAAATTTTAAAGCTCTCTTTGCTTCTTTAAACTCTCTCCCCAAAGTTAATAGTTTAGATATGCTATAATCCCATTCACAAAATGCAAATTTACATTGAAGAAAATGCAGAATTAACTGTCGCTAAAAATTTTAACAAAGGGCGAGAGGCTTAAGAAGAAAATAAATGATCCCGTACCTCCTCCCTCTTGTGACGGTCGCAAAGCGCTTCCCTTCTAACCGAAAGATCATGGGTTCAAATCCAGACAGGAAATTCAGTGCATTTTTTTGTACTCTCAGCTACTTAAACAATCTATTTAAGAATTTGAATTTTCGCTAATCATGTTTAAAAGAGATGTGTATAAATTCAAGATTTTACTTGATTTTGCTCTTTTTTTCTAAACCTTGTTAATTTTCAAGCATATTTAAAATAACTCTATTCATACTTCCTTTCTCGTACAAATATTTGTTTCGAGGTCTCTTAAGTTACTTCTATAGAAGAAAAATTAAATTGAACAGAATGTACAATGCCTAATAAATGAAGTTTTATCCAAACACACAGTATTTGCTAATCCCATTATCCAAAAATAGTTATAATTCGATAATAAACAGCACCTCTCTACCTCAATTTTTAACAGTGAATCAAAAACAAACTATTAAATATTAGAGAAATGAGGAAACGGTTTGAATGTAAGTCCAACAATTAGAAATATTGTCTAGAATTATATTTAAAAATCCTTTTAAATTATTAAGATTAGAGAAAAAATTCCGAGAACTCATTATTTATTCTTAAACAGTAAATAACATTTTATCCGCGGATATTTTACCCGTTGAAACTAATTCCACATGAAATGGTATAACTAACCAAGTCTTTGAGTCAAGAACTCAAAAAGGAAGCCAACAGCATGCAGTGTTCCTCAGACGGTCACCCTCCCAAGTACTGACCGCGCCTAGATGCTGCTTAACTAAGGAGATCAGCCAAGAACAGGGCGTTGGCGCACTGTACCTGCAAATAACGTTTTATCCGATGGTACAGTACCTGCAAATAACGTTTTATCCGATGATACTGTACCTGCAAATAACGCTATCCATAAATAAAAGTCATTCTGGGTATGTATGTGGGTGTGCATGCGGATATGTTCCATATCTCCTCTTAAACTACTGCAGCAATTTCAACCAAACTTTGCACACTTATTATTTAAGACAAGAGGAAGATTATTGTCAACTTTTCGAAGTCCGAAAGTTAATTAAACAGTCAGTTAATTAGAAATTAACCGAACCCGTTTTTCCGTATTAACTTCGGAGCCAATTTTCCCCAAAAAAATATTTTTATACCATCTTAAAGTTCAAAATTTTACCTTTACAATGATATCGATTTTATATCTGTGAAACGTTTCCTTCAACTTTTATCCATTTTTCAAAATTTAATAAATAAATTATTACAGCAGACGATTCTTAACTAAAGCAAATTTAATGATACGTCGTTGCTAGGCAACGGTGAGACTTTGAACAAATTTCTTTTTATTTCTGTAAATATTTTTAAAAGAAGTAAAAGATCACTGTCAACTTTAAAAGGCCTAAAAGTTAATTAAATTTTTTTAATTAAAAATTTAAGCAATATTTTGCTTTTTTTTCATTTATTTCGAAAGTGTTATGTTACAATAACTATTTTTATACTATATTAAAGTTTAAAAAATAGCTTTTCAGTGACACAAATTTCATTTGCATTCAAAATTGTTGCTCTCATTTCAATAATTTAAAAAAAAATTCAATTGTGTATAAAATTTACAATTTGTAGCAATGTATTTTTTATTGTTACAAAACAACAATACGTATGAAGAGCTGTTGCTAGAACATATAAACAAAATTCTGGAAGAATACTAAAGAAAAGTTTAAAAGCAGACGATTCATAATTTATATCGGGAACAACTATTGATCTGGTTTATTTTGACACTTTTTATTAATAAAAATTTAACTATTTAATTAATTGACCCAAAACATTCGTCAAAATCCTTCTTATACTTCACTATTTATGAAAGAAATTTGAAGTAAAAAAGTGTCAGACGATAAATGAGTTTTTGTATTATAATTTTCAATACAAAAAATAGTTTTTTCATTAAAAATAGTAGACATAAAAGTATTTTAATCCCGAGCAACGCCGGGCATAACAGCCAGTATTTCATAAATTATTTCATTACCTGAAGAGCACTAATCCCATGGGCTTTTTGCTCATGTTGTTGTATTCTTCTAAATAACCTTCAATGATAGTTTTCAGGGAGCTGAAGTCCTGGACTTCCATGTACAGCCTGCTGTCCGACTTCGGATCGGAGAAGTCACAGTACATAAGCGAGCGCATGTCGTCTTCGGTCACCTCACCATCGTTGTCAGTGTCCAGGGTGGCCAGCAATTCGCTAAAATTTTCATGAAGTTCGGATTCACATATATTTCTCACAGAATTGAAAAACCAAGACCGATCGCTGTCATCTACGAGGCGGTCATAAAATACTCTAAAAACCTAGAATCAACAAAACAAATAAGGGAGATTATATTTTTGAAAAAACCTTAAAGAATGCAATAAAAATGAGAAAATACGATGATGGATCGAAAAGGTTGCAAAAGTAATAAAAAATTATTTATTAACATTGGACAGAAATACAAAAGGTAATGAAGAGGCACACTTGCCGATCACTTTTCCACAGAATCACCAAATCTGTTGAGGCACTTATCTGAACGCAGGACCAACTTGTTTCACCAGGCTTGGCAGAAATCACGTCCTGCCCATTGAGCCAGTTCTCGGCAACTGTTTTCACATCATTCTCCGAAGAGAACCTGGTTCCAGATAAGTGCTCCTGCCATTTCGGAAAAAGGAAAAGATCACTGGGCCATCGTGAAGCCACCCGACGCAACCGCCCTGGCATGTTGAGTGATGGTGTCATCCTCCAGCGTGACAATACCCGTACTGCTCGGAAAAGTCAAGAATGGCTGCGAAAGTTCAAGTGGTAAGTCTGGAGCCAACCCAATCTGGGTTCCAAACGCTTATCTGGAACAAGTTTCTCTTCAGAGAGAGAAAAACAGTTTACAAGGTCAACAGTTTATTTATTAACATTGAACAGAAAATACGAAAGGGAATGAAGAGGCACACTTGCCGATCACTTTTTTCCGCATAATCACCAACTCTATTGAGGCATTTATCTGAACGCAGGACCAACTTGTTTCACCAGGCTGGGCAGAAATCACGTCCCTGCCCATTGAGCCAGTTCTCGACATCTGTTTTCACATCACTGTCTGAAAAGAGCCTTGTTCCAGATAAGTGTTTGGAACCTAGATTGGGTGCCGAATCTGAGCTGTAGGGGGTGAGGGTGGCTCCAGACTTCCCACTTGAACTTTCGCAGCCATTCTTGAGTTTCGCGAGCAGTATGGGTATTGTGATGCAGTAGGATGACACCATCACTCAACATGCCAGAGCGTTTGCGTCGGATAACTCCACAATGGTCCAATGATTATTTCCTTTTTCCGAAATTGAAGGAACACTTGTATGAAACAAGGTTCTCTTCAGAGAGTGATGTGAAAACAGACATCGAGGACTGGCTCAATGGGCAGAGACGTGATTTCTGCCATGCCGGGTTAAACAAGTTGGTCCTGCGTTCAGATAAATGCCTCAATAGATTTGGTGATTATGTGGAAAAGTGATCGGCAAGTGTGCCTCTTCATTACCTTTTGTATTTTCTGTCCAATGTTAAGAAATAATTTTTATCACCCTTGTAAACTTTTTTGGGGGGGGATCCATCCTCGTAGCTATTTTTTTTTTTGGGAATCGCAACTCTTACTTCGTGAATCCACTGCTTTTTGAGACCCGACGGCGTCTCGACGGTCTTGGGAAAGGAGAGCAGCAGCCCCTGGATGACGCGGGAAAAATCCCTGAGGTTGAAGAGGTAGTGCGACTTGGTGGGTGTAGGCAGAAGGTTGAGGATGGCCTCCTTGTACACCTGCAGAGTGGAAGATATCAGCTCAGCAACGCACGGTTTGAAATCGGCTCCGAATCCTCTAAAGAGATGAAAAATATCCTTTTCAACAAAGCAAATCTTGATCAAAATAATGACCGATGCCGAGAATTGAAGACTTATTCTTGTCACCACAGCTTTTTCAAACTGAGAAAATTATAAACTTCATTTACCATGAAATAAAGCATCCCATTTATCAAAAAAAAAAGCCAAAATATATTAACATTGATAATGATAGTAATCGCATCTATAACTCATAAAGAACTTTTTGATAAGCAAATTTTAAAAATACTGAAAAATTTAATTAGAAAAAAATTTAAAATATAGTATCAACTCCAATCAAAATTACTACTTTTTTTAACTATAGATTCAAATAATAAACAGTAAATAAAAGTTACCTCGTCTCCATGTGCCAGTCGAGAATTTTGGTAAAAATTGTACCCATGACTTCATCCCGAAATTCATTGATAGAAATCGCGTTGAAATGACGCAGAAACCGCGGTGTGATCTGATTACGTCCACCACCTACAGCAACAAAATATATTCATTAAAAGACATTCAAAATCATGCAAATTAACAGAAAATAAGTTAAACAGACTGAACTTAAGCAAGGTGTCTGTGAACTCTTGCAACAGAAAAGAGGAGCGATAATAGACGGCAAGGCGAACAATTACTGCGTGAGAATGAATTAACAGATCTGTACCACTATGCCATCGTCACTACTGAAATACATAACCGGAACTTCTCAAAAGGGCGTCTGTCGGAATTGTTAGACAGCCAGCACTGTCGGTGGAAAGGCAGTTAAATCTCTGGTGTGGTATCTAGATGGCAGCTACAGATTCGTTATCTGAGATCCATGGAGCCCGAGGGTGTTTTGTACACCAACTGCTGTGACCCCAAAGACCAGGGAGTGCAAAGGTCAAAGTAAAGCAACTGCTGTTACCCTCGATGTCCAGGGAGTGCAAAGGTCAAAGTACACCAACTGCTGTGACCCCCAAAGCCCAGGGAGCGCAATGGTCAAAATAAGTCGGTGTACCATCATGAGTTAACTGCATGTCAAGTACATGATAAACGAAACAACCTAGAGCAGACAGGTAAAACTTATTCCAAAAACACATTACACACAGCTTCCATTTTCGGTTCACCAAGAATATAATACATCTCTAGGACCTTGCCCTTTGCGAGACCGCCTAACTGGCACTTTGTAACGTGTGTTTTTGAAGTGTGTGCTGCTAGGTGTATTGCAGAATGTTCCGTTCATCACAGATATGACCTGACGCTAACCCACACCCATAACCTCAAGGGTTATCTAGCCAGTTGGATGGATGCAGGGTGGATGAGTACAACCACTTCCGCCACAGGAAGGACCCTGAGATCCCACGAGAATGCCATACTCGGAAGAACTTTAAATTCGCCCCTCTCCCCATGATTTAAACTTATCAAAAGTTAAATTGGGGCAATTACAGATTCATAACAAATAACAGCCCTGCCTGGGCAACACACTCTTAAAGAGTTTGACATTTAAAGACGGAAATGAAAATAAGCATTCAAACTACAGAACTTGATTGAATACAATACAAGCAGGAAACACAAGAAAAAAGGTTGGAAAATAAACATAGTTAAACACAAACATCCAAAAAAACTGTTCTGAATATAAAAAAATGAACGAAAAATAAAAAATTAAAAAAAAATTGACACAAAATTGTTTGTACTGTTGGTATTTTGGCAGTTTATTTTTCTTACTCCTAAAAATCCACACTCCTTCGTGCTTATACCACACGCACGCGGAAAATTTCAGTAGAGCACGAATCCAAGGATGTGTAGGGAATTTGTTGTTCATTAGGAGTTTATCTCTCTTGTTACTGTCTGACGGTGGCTTGACTGTGTGAGACAATTCCCTATTTACGCAACGCACATAAACACAGACGGGTTTGCCCAAACAAGGTACATAAGCTGAAGATCGAGATGTGGTTGCATGCTGGGGTCGTGACACATATTCGCACATAACTGGAACACATTTTAAACATGACGAATCATTGGTGGCGGATAGGATGTGATGGCACAATGGTATTATACGGACTGGACTCTCTGCTGGGAATTCATTTCGCAGATGGTGTAAGATACACTCCGTCAAAGGCGGCGTCCTACGAATCTCTGTTGTAGCGAACATCGCACCACGTCTCTTCGAAAGGGCTGTGAAAAGATGACCATGGGCCACTTTGGACAGTTCTTTTAAATTATTTTGTTTTGTGACGGCGTTGTAACTCGCATTTACTTTAATTTCTTTCTTTCTGTTACAAAAGGTGAATATGAACCAGTGGCGAATCCACGGGGGTCTATGGGGCTGCAGCCCCTCCCAGAGCTGAACAAGAGTTCTTGATTTTATTTTAAATCACTACAACTCTTTGTTCTTAATTTCCCGTTCTTAAAAAATAATAAAAACATGACAACATTGCTTTCTGGCTTTACAGGCTCGAAAACTTTCCTACTTTTCTAGTCATTCCATTCGTACTTGTAAAGTTGACACGGTCGGAAACAGTTTTTGGCTACTTATTTCATTGTATTTTTTATTAAATTATCGAAAGTATTGGAGTGTTCTTTATGATTCTTATTGTCAGGTGAGTAAAGTCTGCAAAATTAAAGTGTTTTCGTTTGCATAAGCCATGAGATTTGACATTCGTCACGACGACACAAAATTTTTATAACCTCAGCCCCTCCCAGACCCAAATACTGGATTCGCCACTGATATGAACCATCAAAGTGTTCTGTACCTGCCAGTATGAGTAGATTGCGATTTTAGATTCTACCGCAAATGCTGTTCGTCTTTCTGTAGCCTACATTCCTTTTCTTATTAAAACATTAGAGAACATCTTGCAGAACAGCATTCATGCTGAACAACGAATCTAAAATAACACAGATTTGCATCATTGCAAGTCAAATTAGCTTACCTGGTGGCCCCATGGCGGCAATAAGTTGAGTGTCCACTAACTTAAGAGGAAGAACTTCTTTCATGTCATACCACGTCCAGTGGTCCAACCATTGGCGCAAAAGCTCTATGGGAGGCTGCGCACCATATGTTTCTAATACAGGCATATTTAGATCGTCAACAAAAACGATCTGTCAATAAATAATTAAACGCATTAAAATGCAAATATTTTTGACGACTAATGTAAAACGTAAAGCTAAATTATACTTATTTTTAAAAGAAATTCGTCTATTAGTTCAAAATGCAGCCAGTTTTTAGTAAAAGTAATTGATGTATAAATCTCATTAATTTTTACATTTGGTAAAAAAATACATGTGCTAAATTTTTCGATATTTCAAATGTGAATTGCTTTGACAAAGCTATACTAATTATTCCGATTTTTGACGGCTACAGTCAAGATATTATCGATAATGCCAACCGATTGGAATTACAAAAGTCACTAAACACATGATCTGGTATTTCGACGCATTGTTTTCCGTTGGTAGTTCTCATGTCGTCGATTATAGCTGGTTCTGAACTAGAAGCAACGTTTCAGATTTTCCCACAAAAAGAAATCCACCAGGAATAAAATTCAAGGATGAGGAGGGCGGCATTCGGTGCTGCCTCCTCGCAATGATCGCCAGAGTGAAATTAAAACATACTCGGGTAATACAAGTAAGATGACCAGCGTCAACTTAATTTTTGAATCCAGCGTAGACTCTTGTTGTTGTTTCATATCCCCCCCTGGTCCAAATACTAGACCAGGTCTATGATACCATGTCGCTCTAACAGTACCTCAAGTTCATTCCCCCCCCCTCACTCCACAGCAGCCTCGCAGCGGCGCCGATGCAGTCAATGGCATGAGCAGGAGAAGCAGGACAGGAACAAGGGCAAGAGGAATAAGTCTTTTCTTTGTCGACGAATTCCAAGCTTTTGATATGGCCACTACGATGTCTGGCCAATGCACACTACGATGTCTGGCCAATGCAGTCTGTGCGGATCTTGTACCCTCGGACTGTAGAAACAGACCAGGACGATTTCCAGCATACCATTCGTGTGCTTACCCTACTGATGTGGGCACCACGGAATGTGGATGAGTTGCTCAGGTTTCATATGAAGGAACTCGCCCGCCTAGGGTTATATGAATGGGGGGCTGCCCCCCCCTCCAGTGATAGTACGTACCTCCTACTGGAGGGGTTGGCCGTGAGGCTGTGTTGGCCATTAGGACCCGACCTCAGTACTCGTTTCTATTGCAACGATTGTCATTCAGATTTTCCCGTATGCCTAGGCAGGTCGGGGTGGCCGTTGGTTGGTGGATACCATTCGTGTGCGGGAGGGACTTTCCAAGTAGAATTTGCTTTCGCCCTGTGGATAGAAAATATTTCGGACGCGAAGAGTTCACCAGAGGCAGCAGAAGGAAGAGCACTTCCCTCTTTCGCAAGTCCGCCACCTCAGTGCCGAAGACTCCAACATGGGAGGGAATCCATTGAATGCAAACTCTGCTTTTCTATGAGTGTAACAATTTTGGAAATAATTTCTTGACCGGTTTTTTCTGGAATTTTCGACTAATTTTTTAAGTATTGGATTAAATTTTTGCTGTCCGTCAAAATATAGGTGTTGCTAGTTTCAGAACGAAGGGCGAAATCCAAGGCTTCTCCGATTGCAAGAAGCTCCGATCGGAAAACCGAACAGTTATTTGGGTTGCGAAATCTGCAATGAAAAACCAAACCATACTCGGCTTTAGCATAGACGCCACTGCCCATCCTACGTAGACTCTTCTACTGACCAACAGCAGCAAACCTCTTCCCCTACAGCTGTCTTGATAAAGCAACTTTGAAACACAGACTTTTTTCAAAAATGGGCAATTTTGAAATCTGCCTTTTTCGATGGGCAGATTTTACAATTTTTTTTTGCCATTCTACATTAAATATTCCTGTCTGTAACACTTTCTTAAAAAGACATATCGTTAGAAGATAACAAAAATTTTATTTTTCCCTCTCAAATGAACGGGAACTATTTTTCCTCATTTTTTTAAAAAACACATTTCACCATCTTTAAACTTCTTGCGTTTTTAAATATTTATCACTTTCTTTTTCTATTTGAGCAATCTTGATGAAAAACTTTTCTTGGGTTTGACATTTTTACAAATCATAGACTTATTTTTTGCCTATGTTGCTGTTCATTCCTAATGAATTTTTGTATTTTATCATGGATTTTACTTTTCATCTTTTATGTATATTTGTGAAAACTTTTTCAGTGTTTGCCTGTTTAAAATGGATAATTTCTTCATCGCATCCTTAGCACAGCATAGTCAAAGATAGAACTGTCCCAATAAATCTCTACCCACCCATATAAGAAGTTGGCAAAAATTGTAGAATTTCAAACACCTTTTGATCTGTTGATATTGTTAAGAATTTCTAATGCCCTTTCCCCTCAATGTTAGTTTAATGGTTAGAAAGAGAGATTTACGGATTATTTACGATATATTTCTTAATGGATGCCAGCCAGTAACCCCTAACCTTGCCGACAAACTTAGCGACAAATTTGTGACAAAATGAAGGTTCTAGAAAATACAAAAATTATGGCCCTATCTCTAGTAGGAACCGAGATATGGAGAATAAAATGTGACATCATGCCCTGTCGAAAAGCTGTAAATGCCCAGAGGTGCTCAAACGAGGGAATCTCTTTGGAGTTTTGTTTGCAGTGCGAGTTGGTCAGCTGTTAGATGCTGAGCGCTATTGACAGCACTGCTTTTGTTATTATTAGTGATTCGCTATCTGCTAGTGTTGCTAATTTTAACAAGTGATGGTTTTTTTTGTTACCTGAGCTTCGAGTTTTCTGGAATATTCGTGGAATGAAGCGCCATTTTCAATTATCCAGTTTGTTGTACTACATTCACAGTACACTCACAGGACGATTTTCGTAACAATATGATTGGCGCAGGATAGCCAATCATGGCTCTTGCGATATAAAAACCAAAACACTCACTCACTCGAAGGGGTTAAGGCATAAGTATAAAGACAACGTGCCATTAAATTTTACATTTCCTGTGCAGACGTCACGAAAATTCCATCATTCATTCATTCAATACCCAGGAGAATCGACTCAACCTTACGGTTTTAGAGTGCAGATTGAATCTCCGGGAGAACATTCCAACAGACAGATAGACATGGTGAAAATGTGGCCAAAATTTACAACAAATATTGAAGGAAAATTTAAACGTTGCCAATTAAAAGAACAAAAGATAAATTAATAAAAATGTCGCAAAAACTGAAAAATAATGAAAATAAGATAAAAAACACACAAAGTAAATTGCAGAAGTTACAGATAACAAATATAAAAAAGGGATTTCACAACAAATTTTAACAATTTCTGGAATTCCATCAAGATGTGCCCTCACATCGCAATAGTAATAAATGTATTAAGCAATTTTACTTACGAAAGTTCGATATATGTTATAGTAAATATTTATTTAATTGTTATTCAGAGCCTGTACACAATTTTGAGAGAGTCTATACCCTACAAAGAACAAGAACAACAACAACAAAAACTGAAACAACCGTACCATTCTCTGTCCTAGTGGAGGACCATAAACTCCTTTTCTTCTTTTATCTAATTTCCCCATTATGATGTTTTGCGTCTGACCAGCGCTGGTTTGGGCAGAAAAGTTTATAAATAACGGTTTATAAATGTTATTATCGATCCCGTTCAAAAGAAAGTCCTGGAAGAAAAGAATTTAAAACTCATTGAATGACAGCAGACTGATAAAACTTTTTCAATATTAAGGTGCTGCAAAGAAATGCTAAATAGAATTAAGAAGTATCACAACGAGTGCAAACAACAAGAACATAAATTAACTACAGTCATCACAAATTTGACAGTAAATAAAATACTAGTCACGGGTAATCCCATTGTGACTAACGTAACTTTTTACAGATTTTAACAAGCTATAATATGACAAAATACTCTCAAATAATCTCTGACGAAACCTTTTATCCTTATATTTTATGTAACACTAGTCAGTATAACATATCCATGCAGAAATTATTTTAAAAGATACGATTTAACCAAATTAAATTAAATTTTTAGCTTTGTGACTAACGTAACAATATAGTTACTAAATTGTTACGGTTTCATCAGAGATAATTTAAGAGTATTTTGTCATATTATAGCTTGTTAAAATCTTTAAAAAGTTACGTTAGTCACAATGGAATGACCCTCACGTATATTTTTGTTACTTGGCGAAGTGAATATTGCAGATTAATTTAATAAGAAAATATTTTTTTTTATCACAGCATCACACATTTACTATTGGTTACGAAGGATTGCTAAAGAGGATTGTTTGTCCCCCCTCTGTGCACAACATCGATGGAATCAAAGTCAGAAATTAAAGTGACGCAATTACCAAAAGAGATCTTGCCTCAATTTAACGCATGTGTAATAACAGCTTACAGAAAAGGAAATAACTAGTTTAGTAGAAAGGGAACTAAAGGAACATTGCATTCTGGCTATCTTTACATATATTCATCTATACTCATAAAAGGCAATGTTTGTGTGCGTGCGCGCGATGTCCAAATGAATCTATCGCACTTACAGCTATGAAATTTGGCACACAGATAGTCGTAATGGTGACTCAATGCAATTCGAAGCCCTAATTTTAAAATTTAATATAGGAAATTTTTTATTTAATGTTTTGTGTCGTTTTGGGTCATTTTTGGCACGTTTATGGCTATATTACCTTTTCTAATAATCGATGAAAAACAATCAATGCACCATCGAATAGAACAAACAATGTTCTTTCTAATGAAGTTTGTTTCGAGCTTCAAACGTAATTTACTGAATTTTGAGAAATTTTTAAAAAATAGTCAGTTTTGCCAGCGAAATTTTATTTTTGTTTTTAAATTTGCTGCATCCGACGTTCTAATAACACTATTATTTTCAATTTTTTTCATATTATAACTGGAACGGTTGTATCGGATTTGAAACAAGAACGATTAAAATAGCTTTTTCCGTTTTTTTAGTTAATTTTTTCCTGCTCAGTTGAAAGATATTATTCTCAAGCGAGCATACTCCCGCGGAAGTTTCTCCGGAGCCTTCCCAACATGCATTGTTGCAATTTCATTGGCTGACGGTGCAGAGCGCAGGATGCGTCATAACCTTCAACTGAATGACTTCGATTATTATTTTCGGCACTGCCTTAACGAATTTATGTCTCTCATCTTTTCTTTGCTGCATAATAATCATTTTCACGTTGCAATTTTTTAATATTGTTTCGGATTAAAGTACTCTGTACTGTTTTTCTTCGGATGAAATGTCCTTATCGCGAAGAAAAATAAGCGGGAAATCAATAATGTGTATCTTTTGTTTTGTTTTCAGAAATTTTTCATATCATTGTGGGCGGTTTTTTTCCCCCATTTTGTTGAAGTCCTGATTCCACGGACAACGCCGTGCGCGTACTGCTATTAAAATATAATATGAAAAATTTTTCTCATAGAATAACAATAAAAGCAATAAGTTAGGACAATTTACAGGTCATGCGCATAAAAAAAAAAAATCGAGAATATACTTCCCTAGATTTTTTCGTACAGCCCCATAAAAAGGCTGCCATTTAAAACCGCGTGAACAAAAAAATTTAAAGAAGATTCGAACCCTCAAGTCCGAAACATTGTAGAAGTATATGGTTTTAAACTTGATTCGCCTGTCTTGTCTTCGTGTGGCTTGAATGCATCAGCCGTTCCAATCTGTGCATAACGATTTTTACATCACTCAATTTACACACAGAAAAAAATGCCAGCCTAAAAATATTATCATGTTAAAAAAATCTAATGTTTTAAAATACGTTAAAGCATTAGTTAATAATAAACTGAAAAATCTAATATAAATGGTACAGAATAATTTTTTTCCAAATACAGCTCTGGCTCATTGAGTAGAAAATAAAAGCCAATTCTTGTATAAATGCGCTATCATCTTCTTCATAAAAAAATGAAATATGCTGCTTCTACCCCAAATCCTAATTTTCAGTTAGCTCGTGCCTTAGATAAATAATTATAAATGCTTAGGGTTGCTTCTAGACTCGAAATCATCCTTTGTTTTCAAGGTTACAATGCCGAGTACTGAACTCAGACGCTTTTTTGCTCATAAGTGCAAGCTACCGATCAGACACAAGATTTTAGTCTACAAGTCAATTATCAGACCAGTTCTGATGTATGATTCACCCATATGGGTTTCAACATCACTTAAAAATCTTGCAAGCTATATAAAATGAGCGATTAATGCGAATGGGAAATGTTCCTTGGTATGTAAGCCAAACATAACGATCTCGGAATTAAATCAGTTTCGAAATTTATCAAGCTTATCTCAATGAAATTTTTTGAGGAACAAAAATACACCAGCTTTGCAACGAACTGTCAGAGCGAGCAGCATACGATCCATCAATAACCAGCTCAAGAAAAAGACCGAGAGCAGTGCTGGACTAAGCCTTTGAACACTTTCCTTCCGTTACACAACGAAGAGACGTCCGATCAATCGATGCAAATCCGCTCAACCAAAATATTTCAAAATGTTTACTGTTTAGACCTTAAAAGGCTATGATGAGCCAAATACGTCGCATATCCAAGAAATCTATCATTTAAGCAGTCCAAAATTACACAGCCCAACCGAAGGCATCGATCAACGACAAACGTCAACTTCAAAATCCCGAGGTCTAATTTTTTGAAGAACGTAATGCTTTCTCTATAGATGAAAGTTAACCAGTGGGAGTGATCTCCCTAAAACTTTCTCGTGACCGCCTTAATGCGGGTGAGGAAAAAATACACAGAGCGGCAGTAACATGGACGATTCCCTACACAGGAGGGAGAAAACGCGCGTGCCGTTTTTTGCGTCATACAATGGCGAAGAAACCGAATATGCTTTTTTTCAACCGATTGAAACGAAAATTGGGCACGGATCTACGATTAGGATTTAGCTAGATTAATTTCATTTATCTAAGTCGTTGAGTTTAGGAGTTATGGTGTTCAGAAGCATGCGGTTTTACAGACCGACAGACAGTCAACGCATTGGCGTATTTGGTCCAAAATTTGACACAAACCTACTTTCCTGATGGTAAAACTGTGTACCAAATTTTATCTACCTAGCTATTTAAGTTTTTGAGTTATCGTGTCCACATGGACACGGACAGACATACTTCTCGTGGACAGAATTTGTCCAAAATTTGACAGAAACCTGCAAATTATGTGTTCGATCACATACCAAAGTTCAGCCCTGTAGGTTTAATAGTTTTTTAGTTGCCGTGTTCAGAGACAGGCAGACATAATTAGAGAATTGTGTTTTTCAGACTCGGGGAGGTTTAAAACGTGGAGATTCGTCAAAATATCGACTTCGAATTTTTTGACGATTACAATACTTTCTCTTCGTATACGAGAAAGCAAAAGTGCTCTGCAGTAACCACACTTACTGTTATGTAAATCGATTTTCCTGTCCCCGTGGGCCCGACGAAAAGCGCCGGCTTGCCGTGGTTCACGAGCAGGGACATGAGCACGGTATACCGGATGGTGTCCACGGTGCTCACGATTATCTGGTTCACCTGGGCCTCTTTGGGAATGGCGGGAGCTTTCGAAACTTCCTCCTTCCACTCCACCCACCTGCCAGGCACGTCTCCATCGCCCTACGGAAGAATTATTTTTATCAAATCAATAGAATATAAAATAATTTCAATTGTTCATTTGAAGCTACAGCGCGTCTGCAAAATTAGCATGTGAAAATTTCGACAACGCTTATTAAAAAATTCGACACTGATTATTCTGGCGTCATAAATCTAGATTAATGCGACATATCAGTTCCCAAGGCTGATAAGCATTTGATTGTTGGAATTCTATTTCTAGGTTGTCTTTTTCTATAGTGTAATAGTAGCTAATCAAACTATCCTTTGTATTTCATTTGTATGATTATTTTGCATTTCATTTCATATGTATGATAAGGTAATTTGATTTTAATTTTAATTTCTAGATTAATATTTGAATATATTTAAAATATAACACGTTCTGATTAATAGAAATATATATAATTCCTAGTTTTAGGCAGCTAAATTGAAATAAAAATTTTATTTTCTCCCGCAGAAAATAGAAGGGCGGCCACCACTGGCTTTAATTTCTATTTATTATAATAAATTGAGCTAAAACATCGCAATACTTCCAATGGTGAAAAATGCATTTTACTATTATGTATTCCAGGATGAAAATCGAAGAAATATGTATATCATTACTCTCTGGAGACTGGTTTTTGTAATAGAAGTGCTTTAATGTCGTACAATCATTTTAAATTTGGAATTTTCAGAGCTTCAATATGTTATAAAATAAATCAGTAACTCTGAATTTCGAAGCATGAAAATACTGTTAGTTCGCTGCGACGGAATTCCAGTGAGGAGGCGTTGAAAACAAACAGAAAATAAATAAATTAAAAATTAATGTATAAGCTTTTATTCAAAGTGCACTTTAAGTGAGAAAATACGTTTCAACATTATAATTTCGTCGAAATGAACTCAAAAGTAAAAAATAATTTTTCTGATTACAATAAATGCATGGTTCGAATAAAAGCGTGGGCGCCTTTACCTTCTAGGAATATTCCATTTGTTTAAGGAAATATACACAGAATATAAGGTGCTATATAAGGCGCCCACGCTTTTATTCGAAACATGCATTTTATTGTAATCAGAAAAATTATTTTTCACTTTTGAGTTCATTTTGACGAAATTATAATGTTGAAACGTATTTTCTCATTTAAAGTGCATTTTGAATAAAGGCTTATGCCTTAATTTTTTTTTATTTATTTTATTTCTTACTTTTTAGTGACGGCTGACACGAATACGCACGACATGTTAGGCATAGTAAACTAAATTCAATTATTGAATTCTCCAATATAAAACCCATGTTAAAGTTATTATATACATATGTACAATTACATATTTAAAATGATTTACTGACATTAACTTTCTGAAATACAATCCGTAATATATTACGTGATAACTTACAATTATTAACAACAATGTAATAGAAAAAAAAGAGAATCGATCTACACAACTTTCTCTTTTTGCTTTGAGTGCGAAGCATTTGGCGCACACGAAGTAAAAAAAAAATCTACTTCTGGTTGTTGGGGAATTCTAATAGAAAGTAAACCCAAGACGCGTAGAAACACGACCTAACTAATGAACTATACATTCGCTTCACCAAGGCATGTCGAATTTTCCCTTCGGAAATATAATCCAAGAAACAAGGATGATATTAAAGTTGCATCAAGTCGTCACAAGGTTTTGACGATGAAAGGGCTTGGCATGGTGACTCTGGATTTCAACTATAGTTTCTTTTTGTTTATAATAAGTCAAAACTTTATTTATCCAGTTTTTCCTACTTAGACGAGCATCTGAGATTGAGAAAAAATACAATTATAATGTAATTTATTTACCTCTTTTATATACTGATAATCAAAAATGTGTCCTTCAGCTGGAAAGAGATTGTCCAATTCAAGAGTAGTATCATGGGTTTTGCCTTCAGTCAACCTGCACATTTTATAAATTTCTGGAGACAGTTTACCCTGGAAAAGGAAATACCCCAACAGTCGTTACATTTTTACCAATAAAGCAGAAAATCCTAAACATTTGTCAAGGAAAAAATGGTAAACGCATGTAATAAAGTATATGAAATTGAAATTTACAGCACACGTTTATATTGTTTTCAGCGAAAGAAACGATTACTCAACGCAATATAATTGTGCTACACATTCAGGGGTGTAGAGGAGCCGGAACGGCTTTTTTCACGAGAAATAAATTTTTAAAAATTATTAAAACGTCCTTAAAGCAGCGCGATATTTGTCACCCAGGTTAGATCGTCCCGGCACCATTTATTTTGCGACTGCACCACTGTACACATTTTTCGAAATTTGATATAATGCCCCAACCATTTTAAGAAAATATTATTATGAGACAGATTTAAACTTTATTTCGATGATATTCGACACTGGTATTGTTAAAATTAAGACGGCCGTATGTCTCACATTGAGATTATTAAACATACTCATGACGTATTTTCACTCCATTTTTAAATTCTAGAAACGATCAACTAAATAAAACTTAACTGCTCAGTTTATCGCAGTTCAAATCACTTTAATTTATCACAGCTTCAAATTAAGCTTCTACTGAACACGTTTTTCGAACTATTCATCATAGCGAGAATAATTTTATATCAATGGATAGGAAATTTTATTTCACTATTTTAGAGCTATTAAATTTGAAATTAGAACGGCAATTACTCTTTTAAATTTAAAATGATTGAAATTTAGATTCTCTAACAATGAAATAATGCTGTTTGACGTCTCGCAGTGCTATGGCGCGAGTCTTATTGTTCGTGACGTCAGAGAGTTACCGAGATTTCTGGGCTATTATATTAGTAACTAGAAAATCACCCGTCATAGTTTGACGGGAAGAAATTGCCTCTTCATTCGAGAGATTTCCCTTCAAATTTGACGTGTTTAAATAGATATATAAGCGAGAGAAATGTTTAACATTGATTGGAAACAAATAAAATAAATATACGCATTATGACAGAAAATATTTTTTTTATTTACATATTTCTTTATTCAGAAAACCTCTTGGTAAACAACATTCCGTATGAAGTATTTTTCGTTGTTTAATAATTTTCCTTGTACTTCAGATGTCTTTGG
The DNA here is from genome assembly GCA_013235015.1 of Araneus ventricosus. Classification (NCBI taxonomy): domain Eukaryota; kingdom Metazoa; phylum Arthropoda; class Arachnida; order Araneae; family Araneidae; genus Araneus; species Araneus ventricosus. The sequence goes on along the minus strand of BGPR01004412.1, from coordinate 68,452 downwards.
GAATCCTAGACCTTGAAAGTGCAACATAGAGCTATCCATGTGAAAAGACAGGCTCATCGAGGTAAATTCCAACATGATCGAAAGTTTTCCCCTGCGATTTGTTGATAGTCATCGTGTAAACTGGAATTAACGATTGATTGGAAACAAATAAAATAAACATATGTTTTATGACGGGAAATATTTTTTTATTTACATATTTCTTTATTCAGAAAACCTCTTGGTAAACAACATTCCGTGTGAAGTATTTTTTGTTGTTTAACAATTTTATTACAATTCAATAACCGTGAAATTCTCAGCTTGTCAAACGTAAGTCAAAAGTTAAAATTTCAAAGGAATTCTTTTTTCGAAATTCTAATCAGGACAAAGCACTTCTCTGCTTGTCAAACGTTGCCAAAAAATATTATTAAATTATATCGTCACGATTGCAATAAATAATGAGATGCATCGTGGCGTCCAAATTCTATCACGCGCATGATATACCACTGACGTGATTTACTACATTCCATTAAAAAACGGAAATTAATTTGAAATATATGATAATATAATTTAAAATATCTCGGGAACTATTGATCACAGCGAGACACATTTTATATCAATCGATAGAAAATTTTATTTCACTCTTTTAGAGCTATTAAATTTGAAATGAGAACGACAATTACTCTTTTAAATTTAAAATTACTGAAATTTAGCTTCTCTAACAATGAAATAATGCTGTTTGACGTCTCGCAGTGCTATGGCGCGAGTTTTAATGTTGGTGACGTCAGAGCGTTACCGGCGGATCTGGGCTATTATATTAGTAACGTGTATAACCAAAGTTCTGCGTTTACAAGTGTCTGACATTGATCACCAAACGGCGATTATTTTCCTCGTAAATTTATATATTGCTTGAAGGAAGTAGAAACAACCACTTGCCTTCAGGAGCTCCTGGAATATCAAATCGAGTTCAAGACGGCCTTCTTCGTTTGTAGTGGCGCAAAGGGACCATATAGTAGCAAACAGAAAGCAGCACTTTGAAAAAAAGGTTTAAAAAAACTATTAGTACTCTAAAACAAAAAGTGTCAATTAATTATTATAAAATTTAATACATTCCAGACTAGTTTAATTTCGACACGATATCGCAGCAGCTTTTACGAAATCTAATTTCTCTGAAAACCCATCGTGCATGCAAGGTAGGGATGGGAAAAACCTACCGGTTTAAATCGAAAACCGGTTTTCTTTTGTTTCAGTTAACCGGCTTTTTTGGGATATGTTTTTGCCCCGGTTTAGAGCGGTTATTTTTTAAATCCAAAAACCGGAGAGAATAACCAAGCAAAATCAGCTATCAAAAGATAGGTTCGAGTTATGAAGTTTTGAATTTCATCATCTTAGGCCAATAAACGGCCACCGCTTCCTCGAGGTCTAAAATAGTCATAGTCAGGCTTTCATAACTCGATTAGTTTTGGTGGCAGAAGAGTGGAACATTTTGTTTAAAATTTCAGTGTGCCAAAAATATTTTAATGAATATGATTAATAAGAGCGCGGGACTGTATAAAAATGTAGACATAGTTTATTATTATTATTATATATATATATAGACGCAAACAACACAAAATACGATTATTTACGTTTGTACTCTCTAATTGCTTTTTTTTTATTTGTCTACAATTATTAATACAATTCTTACAATTTTGTTTACAATACTTACTTGTTGTATTAATTACTCATTTATTATTATTACTTATTGTATTAATTACTTATTTATAATCATTACTTATTACATTAATTAATTATTGTATTAATACTTACTTTTTTGTATATTATTATTATTATTATTATTAAAAAATTCTGTCCACAAACGTTGCTTTTGTTTTAAAATAACCGAAAACCGGTTTTTTCAGAAACCGGTTATTTTGAGAGGTTTTAACCGGCAGGTTAAACCGGAGGTGAAAAAAAGACCGGTTTAACCGAAAACCGGTTTTTTCAGAAACCGGTTATTTTGAAGGGGTTTTAACCAGCAGGTTAAACCGGAGGTTTAAAAAACCGGTTTAACCGAAAACCGGTTTTTTTTCCAGAAAACTGTTATTTTGAGCGGTTTTAACCACCAGGTTAAACAGGAGGTAAAAAAAAAACGATTTAACCGAAAACCGGTTGTTGTTTTCTTTGCAATAACCTACATCCCTAGCACAGGGTCAAACACACTTAAGCTGGAGTGGAAGTTCGGAGAGAGGGATCCTGGTTGAGGTATCATCCTCAAATCTGACCATAATAAGATATTAAACAACTAATGATAATTAAATGGTCCAAAGTCAATGAGATATGTTCTGAAATAGTCCTCCTGTAGCTTCCAAACGAGACGTTAATCTATTTAAACCAAACTTCCATTCACACCAATAGAGGAACGTTTCATTTTCAAGAGATTATGTGTATTACGTCCAAAACACGATGTTAATTAAATGGAATACAGACATGACACAGGCTTGGAACGAAAAAAAGCTGAACTTCATAAATAATGAACCTTGACAAACATAAATACCGAGAAGTAAAAAAAGTATGATTAATTGAACAATAAAATAAATAAATTTATACAAAAAGTGCTTGATATATTAAAAATATTGTAGAATTATTTTATAAAGCAAAATTAAGAATGATAAAATCCGATACCGAAAAAGCTGAAATCCGCGTTTCCGCGGAAATGTGTCATGTCTGGGTTTAAAACCCGAAACTGACAACTTTTCAATTTAAAATATATACATCTGGAAAGCTGAAAGAAACACCGTTCATTACAACTTCATTTTTTTAAAAACCGGAATCAAGATAATTCGGAATATGAATGTGATATATGCATGCCAGTACACATATTTTCCAATAATCTCATCAGCTAAGCAAAAAGCCATATATAATTTTCAGCTAATTAAAAATGATTTCTATTTCATTTTAACTAATTTACCAATATATGTTGAAGTGAACTTTATGACTCACTAACTTTGCATGGATATAACTTTTTTCTCTTGGATTCTATTTCGCATGCACGCGTTCTGTTGAAAAAATGATTAGTTTTTATATACATGTCCTACCCTAAGAGTTTTGAATTTATATAATCTCGGACATTCATTTTGAAACAAAATTTGAGGAAGATAATGAGATATGACACAAATCCGCATATTCAGGATTTGATAAACTAAAAATAAAATATTATTTATTCCACTATATCCGGGCCACAGTTATCACTGAAGCTATCAATTAGTTCAGCAAAAACAACCATCCAGTTAAATTTAATGCAAACAGTTATTTTTGATAGTAGTTTAAAAGAGTAGAATAACATAAAAGAGATATTATTTCGTAACAGAAACATAACATGGCGGCACACTAAATTTGTCTTACTTTTATATAAATTAAAGTTTGTCGTTCCGGCATTCCTTCGACCCAGGAATAGTCATCAAACAAGCAGTCCAACAGATTCATTAAAGATTTCACACGATTGGTGTCGGTAGTTGGAGAGAGTTCCTGTAAAATGAAAATTTATCAATAAATTCCTCACCTGAAATTAAGGGAGAAACAAAAGACGGTGGAAATTTGCACCTGGAGGGACGGAATAAATGAAAAAATAATAACGGGAGGCTGTCTTTTTAAAACAGCCGCTGATGCTAAAGGCGTAGGACTACTTTACTCGCGTGACTCTTTTTCCATTCTCAATTTTTTTTGTAATTTCTGTTGTTTCCCTTTATCTCTAAAATAGGACATTAGTTATGTTTCTAACGTATGTAGTTACCGAGATATAGAGGATCGCGTCACCAATTCATGCGTATTTTTGCCCAACTTTTCGACACAGTAGTCGCTGAACTACAATTCCGATTTTCAATTTTGTTTCTGTAACTTCTGTTGCTACCCTTTATCTCTAAAATAAGACATTAGTTATGTTTTTAACATGTGTAGTTACCGAGATATAGAGGATCTCCCATACAACGTCTTTTGTCGCGTTTTGGCGTGTGAAACAAATTCCTTCCTGAGACCCCAATGGGAGGAACGTAGTCCCACGTTAAAATGAAAGCAGCGAGAGAAAACGACCATTTTGAAGCTTAATATTCCAGAAAAGATTATTTTTAACATGTAACAGCTTAAATAAATAATACGTAATAAATAGATAAATAGTAAGTAGTAGTTTTAATAAATGAAGTGATTACTATTTTGGTGGTGTGAGTAGTAGTTTGATAAATGAAGTATTTTTTTAAATTTTAATCATAATTTTAATAAATAAGTAAGTAATTTTAATAAATAAACAGCATACAGTACTTTGAATGTAACTAAAATTCAAAATAAACAATATAATTCACACAGCATGCATTCAAAGCTTTTTTTTAATAAGTCACAAACATTTTATTGATTTTTTATTGAGTGTATTGTAAATAAAATAAAAAGACATGTTGGACATAAAGCATGAACGTATTTGACTAAAAACCAAATTCAGGGAGAAAATCTTTTTTTCAGTTTTGGCTTCGAATTAACCGAAATAAATTCCAATTATCGACGATATCTTAACATCATGTTAATAAGAAATTAAAGAGAATATAGGAAAATTCGAATCGACAATGAATTAAAATTAAAAATGTTCGAATTAATCAATTCCCACTGTATAATCAATTTTAAAGGTAACGTGAATCAATTTGGTCACACACTGCAATTAGAAAAGCAACTAGTAGACAGCACGTTTTAAGCAAATTCAGAGAACAATGAAACTGAATTCGAATTTAAATATTCAGCGTTCTTCTGTGCTGAAAAGGCGGGTGTAAAATCTTCTTTTATTGATTGTAGAAGACAGAGAAAAACAGATTGAAAGGAATTAAGTGATAATCATTACAATATGCCACAATAAATAAAATGGAATGTAGATTTAAAAATATAAAACAGAATTCAGATTTAAAAATATAAAACAGAATCCAATTTTTAAAATATTTGACCATTAGAAAAGGTCTTTTATTGTAAATACAAAGATATTAACTTATTCATTTTTGAATATTCATCACAGTTTAAAAGCTTAATTCAACATTTTCTTGCACCTGGGAATCATTTACCCAGATAAATGAAGATATACGAAGAAGCCTATTTCACAAATGAGTTTTAAAAAGTACCTCATAAATGTAAATATAACTAATCATAATATATTTCAGAATCTACAAAGAGATAAATACATTTAAATGTCTCGCAATCTAATATAAAATTTTATTGTAAAATAATGAACTATCTAAAGATCGGGAATTAGAGAGGGGATTGTTCCAATCCGGAAATCACTTTGTTCAAAACAAATAAAATTATTTCTTGCTTCAAATACTTATAATTTTTATGTCATTCCATATAGAATCATGTCAGCATGGTCTGTGATCCAAAGATTTTTATAAAGTGCTTATGCTAAGTAACTTAAATTTAATTTGTAATATTTCGTAAAAAGTCCTTCTCCTCAATTTTGAAAATAAAAGCTTTACACATCAAGAGATTGGTAGCACTGCTCAGAAGATCGAGCAAGTAACTGCCGATTGCGGAAAGCTATTTTAGCTTCTAAAGCTTTATGGTAAAAAAGAGCTTCTAAAGCTTTAGCAGTAAAAGCTGCTCGCTTTCCGAAGCTGAACCAATGAAGAACGACTTTAATAGTGACATCTATCATGTTGGTGAATATTCGAAAATAAGGAGGATGAGGAGTTCACTAGCTTTATTTTCCGAATCCGTTCTCCCAATCAGTAAGGTCTTAAGTTTATTTCACACGTCACAACTACCAATATTCCAGGAGATCAGAAGCAATGCAAATTAAAAGAAAAGAATCATAAAATGATATGCTCGACCTTAATTCAAACTATAGCAAAAAGGATTTCATCGCTTAGCAAGCAACACCACCTATCTCCTTTTTTTGAAATTTCAAAGAGAAAGAAACAACTGAATTTTTCTCAACCAATAACGAATATTTCTGAATTTTTTTAACATTTGGTATGAGCATGAGACAGCATGTTCCTACCAGAGTGAAAAAAATTCAGAAATATTCATTATTTGTTTCGAAAAATTGTTTCTTCCTCTTTGAAATCTCAAAAAATTGGGATAGGCGGTGTTGCTTGTAAAGTGACGATTTATAAGATATCAATAAAATAAGCAGCACAGAAAATTTTCAACTCACTTTAGTTGGATTTATGAGATATCAATAAAATAAGCATCACAGAAAATTTTCAACTCCCTTTTGTAGAATTGATAAGATATCAATAAAATAAGCATCACAGAAAATTTTCAACTCACTTTAGTTGGATTGATAAGATATCAATAAAATAAGCATCACAGAAAATTTTCAACTCACTTTAGTTGGATTGCTAGATACATAAGACAGCAGAGGAGGACAGAAATATTCAAACAGTTCCGTCAGTAGCTCTCTGTGATCCTCAGTGATGCTCTCAGGAAGTTCGTTTAACCAGGATATGAACAAGGGAAGCCAACCGAGGGCGCCGGGCTCCATGTAGATCATCCCACACCGAGACACCTGTTGAACACAGTAACTTAAAAACAGCTGTGGAAATATTACCAACAACAAAATCAGATTGTTGAGCTTTAGAAATTTTATCAAATGTTGCTACAGATCTAAACGCATGTCTGCCCTTTGCGCATAAGGATGTCACTCACTCATGGTGTCTTTGTGTCTTCTCAATTGGCTAATGTAGAAATGCTTTTAAAGTATCTGAAATTGCCAGTTTGGTTTTTCAATTTCAGAAAACGAGAGAGCACAGAAATCTGCAATCTTGCATATGCCCTATTAGCACAAGATATTCTACGATATCTTCACGATCTTGCTATGATATTTTGAATGCCGTACAACATCGTAAAGATGTCGTATAAATATTATAGAGCATCTTGTGCTAATATGGTACTCGAATGCAGATATCTTTGCTGTCTTTCGATAAGCAATCGGGAGGGTAAGAGAAAAATGCATCTGCAAGCAACATTTAATAAACCTTTTTAATTTAATTTAGTGAAAAAAAGGATTCTCATTAAACGAAAAAAAGAAAAATATTTGTTTTTCTTTTTTTCAATAAAATTGAAAAAAAGAAAGAAATCAGTAGTGCTTTAATATAAATGGTAATTTTTTCAATGAATTATATTAGGTACTAGCTGCGTGGTCCGGCGTAGCACGGGCTCTCTCGAATAATGCGATATTCCCTGGCGGGGAGAAGTGAGGTCACTGAGGCCTCGGGATCCATATTTATTCATATGTCCGCCGCCCTTACTCACTTACTTTTCCCAACAAACGTTACAAAGTTAAACACCGTAAAAAAAGAAAGGAAAAAAAATGCTAGCAAACGATTTTCTCCGATGTTTATAAATCAAAACACGGAAGGTCGCTAAAAAAGAAAAATATATATTTTTTAACCCTTTTATAAAAACCTAAAATATTCCAAAAACCTTTTATACAAACCAGCTTCCGTTAAATAAATAAAAAAAATGGAAGAACACAGGATGTGAAAGTTTAATAATGGGGAAAAAAGAAAATTGTCTCTTCCGATAGATGACAGCACGGTATATTCGTTCATTGAACGTTTTTAATTAATACCTTTTCAACTAATCATAATTTCGGAATTTAAATGGTCAAAATGAATTCCCCGGATTACTTCCCATCTTCTGGTACTTTCGGCTCGTTTCTGCGTTCTGTGGTTCGTGAGAAGATATCCGAACATAGATACATACATTTGTTTATCTTCGAATTTTAATAGTGTAAATTATTTTAAGTTCCCATGGTAGTTATTGCGAGTGAATGTTATATAGTTATCCGAAACCGTAAGGTATTGAAAGAAAACTGGCCATGCTTACAGTGGCTGGAGAGGCGGCTTCTAAATCCATCGGCTCAAAAATGAGATTCGTCGTCGGAGCCAACTGGATGATCTCTCCGCTCATCAGGCATAGTTTTTTGTTGTCGTCCAGCACGGTGTTCATGTTCTCAATCCAGATGGCATCGACAGGGCCATCGAATATGAGCCACTTGCGATCTGGGGTCTGCGGAAACACAACAACTGAAATTAGTAATACATTAAAAGGCTGATTTTTGAAGATTCAATAAGGAAAAGCACAGAATATTAACCAAGTTCAGTTGTGTATGTTACAGTAAGTATCTAGTTTTCATTAATTATATTTTACATGCGATAAATCATTTTTCAATATCGATTGAACTGTTTATGGTGAAACTGGGTGGGTAAAATCCCATCCATCTCTTCCTTTATTTTCTGTATGGTTGGAACTGCAAGAATGGAAGAAGGTGTAAGCGACTGCAAATGACGAGAGCTTTCCAACAAGAGGTAACATGCATAGGATAAAGGGCAGTTTAAGTTTGGGGTGAGGGGGAAAATCACTTTTCAGCTCATAACTTCTAAGTAATTGCAGCTATCAAAAGCCTCTAAACACAAACATTGTTCGTTATGATAAGGTAATATTTCGCCTAATTGGAATTTTCTTTCTATCTTCAATCGTAAGGGAAAATGAAAATTCCATCCCCCCCACCATTTACATCCCCTTTGAGCTGGATAACCCATCTACGAACTCGACCGAGATTTTCACTGCCCTTACAACAAATCCCTCATCAGTTAAAATCTAATCAAAATTGCCCTAGTTATCGTGTTCACAAGATAGCATGGGCAAAGCGTTTTATATATATATATATATATATATATGTAATAATCTCACTTAATTTTACCTTAAACTCTAACATTATATATTTTAAAATCTTAGTACAATACTAATGCATTCCCAAATCACTTTTCTTAAACTCCAGTTTCGTTTCATTTCCCGAACTGGAGGTATATTAAATCACGCATATTTTGGCTTATTTATTACTAAAGGAATACTTAAATCGCTTCCACGCATCCACAGAAAACCAGACTCGGCGACTTGTTTGCGCCAGACTTTTCCCTAAAACACCTACATAATTGTCTAAAAATAGCTAATATTCCCTTCACTTTGATCACGTCTATATGTTAATCTCCTATCTGATAGAACGCACGGATTTTTCGCTCTTTTTTCACTTGAAACTTTCATGCGAGATGTACGTATATTCCGCCACTCTCCCATATATTGATAATAAATGAAAAGCAGTTATTTACTCGACATGCTTATTACTTAACGATTCCACCAACAGAATTATTATTGCATATACATATAAACTTTTGAATGTGGTGGTTTTGGGTTCTAGGTAGGCTTGCCAGATTTCTGAAATGTTCAACCAGGACACCGGAATGCCCCCCAGCGTCACGGGTAGTCAAGAGCACACAACCTTGGCGGGTTTTTAGAGTGTTTTAGAAGGTAGTTTATTCTCAATGATATGAATAAATGGTTACCGATTAGGAACCTAAACCGGGGGTAATAATAAATGACACAAGCATAAAAATTTAAACATTTTATTTCTTACATGTTAATATTTATAAGTTACTTAAATAAGAAGAAACACTTTGAATGAGGAATAAAAATTTGAACAATATTTACATGTACATTTTATTGGCTGGGGCTTTTTTTAGAAAGTCTTTTTTTGTTTTTAAACGTGTTGTAAAAATCTTCACAAGCTATTCCGACACTAATTTTACATGTCATCAAGCCTTTAACTGTAGATTCCTTCATCAAACCCCTATCATCAGTCCATGCGTTGTTCATCAAAGAAAATACTCTCTCAACTGGTGCTTATGTCCCAGGTAAGTAGAAGGCATGGTCACGATTGGCGAGACAAGACGATACGATGACAATATTATTTATCAGCAGACCATCACTCTTCTATAGTTTTCACTTTTCATACAGTACAGTGAAATAAATGACAAAGTAATTATCCTAAATAATCCTTCACAGTTAATTATTTTTAGACTTTTTTGGTCATCTATAATCAAATTTAATTTTTACCGGGACACCGGGATTTTGTCTGAAAACCGGGACTTCTGGCAAGCCTAGTTCTAGGGGTCATGATCGGTGAAGACCTACAGAAATTTTCTGGAAGTCGTGTCACGAGAACCATTGCAATAGGTAGACTTCCTGTAAATAATCTACCTAATTAGGTTTTGTAAGTTACAAATGAATCATAAGGCAACTCACAGGCGATTGAGCAAAGGCCCGGTAACTAACAGCTAGAACTCCATCTGACCATTCGTGTGAAACCGGATCAAACTGCCCGTAGAGCTGGCCCATGGTAATAGACTTGGGATTGATCACAGTGATTTGCACTTTATTTTCATCCATTAGGCCCTGTATGTAAAAAAATAAATTCAAATAAATGTAATCTTAAACCACAGAGTTTTCGGTCAATCAGCAAACGAGTTGATAAAATTTCATTTTTATCATAATTTTTTCCAAAATTAATAAAATAGCCCATACTTGTTCATGTATATCAGCTAAGGCTCCAGCAAGAACTCTATATGCCGAAGTCTTTCCTCCAAAAGGCATGCCAACAATCATAAAGCCATGTCGGACAATCATCATCTCATAAATCTGGTAGAAAGATACATTCAAAAACTATTTAGACACAAAATTTTCTAATCAGACATTATAATTTAATAGCTTATTTCTGACATATCCATATCTGGTGGATGCTTTTAATCATTATAGCAGCGCTAGTACAGTAGAACCCCGCTAATCCGAACTAATTGGGACCGGTACCTGTTCGGATTACAAAAAATTCGGATTACCCGAAATTCCGATAAAAATAGGAAGTGTGTAAGTACTAAGCACTACTATTTCTTGAATTCTTTTATTCAAAAGCAATAGAAAGAGAATATGTCTCCCCTTTTAATTAGAATAATGGATGTGCTCCTGTATGAAGTGACCTTATCTTACGGCGAACTCAAGAAGAGATTCAATCCGTGAAACTAGTGAGCCGTGACGGCCGAGGCTAAAGAATAGATTTTTAAAGAATAGAATTTATTAAAGAATAGATCCTGCACGTGCAATCTCTACCGGTTCAACCCGTAATTTCCCGAGAAATTAATCATCCACTTCCTGCTAGCTCATTTTCGTACGAATGCACGTCATTCTCTTCTGTAAAATCGAAATAACTTGTTTTGTGTGGATCGCATTAAGTTTATTATTTAATTTTAATTCATATATTAAGCCTTTCAATTACATCAAATAAACTGAAACAAAGTGTATGCTCACTAAAAGACAGATATTTTCAGGTAATCTTTTCAATTACATATAATTTTCGAAAATAAAATCGGTTCGGATTAACCGGAATTTCGGATTATCGGGGTTCTACTGTACAGCTAAAACCATAAATATCAAAATGCCATAAATTCTGCCAACTTTACACAAATAACTGGCCAGTTGACCTAACAAGCCATATAGATTTGAAACACTTGATTTTACCTGTTGAATTTTTTCCAAAAATACAGCAGGACACTGCAAATTGATTTCTTTACAGTATTTCTGAATGGATGCATTGAGGTGCTGGTAATCAGGCGTGGGCAAAGTAATACCAGGAAACAGATCTGAAGTGATACCCTAAAGAAAGAAAAAAAAAATCGATTTAAAAAAATTCGAAACTAAACAAAGAAAAAATAGCGTTTTAGCATTTTGCTTTTATTGAATTATGTAACAAGTTCCTGCATTCAAAATTGGTTAAAATCTCATAGCAATATTAATATGAATGTCTTATGCAAGAATGTATGTCACCAAATTTGTTCAGGTTTCTAAAAAAATTAACTAATAAAAAGGTATAGCTTTGAAATAAACGCTACATTATCCAAAATAATGATCATAGATTAATAATTAGAATGGAAGAAGTTAGGAAACACAGAATGTTATATAGAGAATGCTATAAAATTGTAGATAACTGATTCAGTGCAAAACTTCTGATTTAAAAAAAAGTATTTTTCCTTTCATGCTCTAACCATTTAACTGATTTGCCAGAGCATCACTCGTTTATAAAATTAAAGTATCTATAAATATATGTGAATTCATAGGTAATACATTTCGATACAAAAATAACGTCGAGTCCACAAACAATTCAAGTGTTCTGTGGACTCTTAATAGTATCGAAACGGCAGAACATTCCCAAAAGGAAAGGGATTCCCCCTAATTGCACAGCAGATAGATAGTAGGATATCAGCTTCTAGTTAGCTAACTGTGTTACTAATATAATAGCCCAGATCTGTCTCTCGGTAAAGCTCTGACGTCACCAACATTAAAACTCGCGCCATAGCACTGCGAGACGTTAAACAGCATTATTTCATTGTTAAAGAACCTAATTTCAGTAATTTTAAATTTAAAAAAGTAATTGTCGTTCTAATTTCAAATTTAATAGCTCTAAAACAGTGAAATAAAATTCGCTATCGATTGATATAAGATGTATCTCGCTATGATTAACAGTTCCCGAGAAATTTTAAATTATATGAATCCTATATTTCAAATTAATTTCCGTTCTTTAATAGAAAGTAGTAAATTACGTCAGTGGTATAACATACGCGTGATAGAGTTTGGACGCCACGATGCATCTCATTATTTATTGCAATCGTGATGATATAATTTGATAATATTTTTTGGCAACGATTCACAAGCAGAGAAGTGCTTCGTTTTGATTAGAATTTCAAAAAAGAATTCCTTTGAAATTTTAACTTTTGAATTACGTTTGACAAGCTGAGAATTTCACGGTTATTGAATTATAATAAAATTGTTAAACAACGAAAAATACTTCACACGGAATGTTGTTTACCAAGAGGTGTTTTGAATAAAGAAATATGTAAATATAAAAAATATTTCCTGTCATAAAACATTTGTATATTTTATTTGTTTACAATCAATGTTAAACATTTCTCTCGAATATATATCTATTTAAACATGTCAAATTTGACGGGAAATCTCTCGAATGAAGAGGCAATTTGCACCCGTCATAGTATGACGGGTGATTTTCTAGTTTATAAAATAATGTCTATTTAACAGAATTAATATGGTTTATAGTTTCTAAACTTATTAGAGGACAAGGACTCAGTTTTCTTCCAAATCATCTTAAAATGGGAAATATTTTGTAGATTATTCATTCCAACGACTTTTAAGCAATATTGCATTCACAAGAATGGAAAAATTGCTATTATCATTTATCAACTTTAAATCAATTGCTATAAAAATTCATTATAATTTGGCTACTCTTGATACAATACCAACTGAAAATAAAGTGGAGTATATTATGTATTATTATAACAGGCACAAATAGAAGAGTGAGTTAAAAAGAACTGTGAGCAAATTATCTGAAGAATTTATGCGAATTTTCTATTAAAAGTCCAATAAACACAATTAGAAAAAAATAAAATACAATTTTCGAGTAATAATAATATTCATACTAATATTTTCTGAGAAATATATAATCAGTAAAACTTTTATAAACAGAAAGCCAAGACAAAATGTTGAAAAATATCATAATTTTTATAACTGTTTCTTCGCAATAAATAAAAAGGTGTACTTACAGAAAACAAGGGAAGATCATGACTCAGGAACTTCGGCAAATTAACATCAGTTATTGATCGTAGCACTAAGATATCTTCGCTTTCTTCTGGGTATTTAAGCTATAATAAAAACTTCTTTAAATTTACACGATTTTAAAAAGTAAATTACAGCTCAATAGAAAAAAACGTAATTTATAGTTTTAAAGATTTATTAAAACAATCTATGGTTAAAGAACCAAACGTTAAGCAACATTTTAAAAATAGGTTTCTAAAATTAGGATAGCCGCGTTGGCCTAGTGCTTGAGTCTCCGGATTGGACGATCGCGGATCCAAGACCTTATTTCACTAGAGATCCAAAATGTATGAGGGCCTGGGACACGCTATACCTACCGTCATGAGTCAAACTGGAGGTAAGGATACCTCGATGTAGCAAGAAATTTAGACAGAGGGGCAAATAATTCAAAATTATGAGGCTCGCTCTAAAACATCCCTCGTGTAGCTTTTAGTCCAGTAAAATGGTAAATTTTGGAATGGAAAACCTCGGATAGTTTTGATATATTGTTATTGTGCCTGTACTCTAAAATACAAGTTTTCGACGTTGGCGTTCGACTTCTCGAAAAAACCTTTTTTTTTTTTTTTGCCTTTTCTGTGTTTTTCAAAATATCTCCTGAACGGTTGATTTTACAAGAAAACCTCTTCAACTTGCAAATTTAAACCGAGGGAATTTGCTACAATTTGAGTCGAAAACCAGCTCTGTAACTTAAAAAGTGACTGAGATGCGGGCTTCCAGATAACCACGGATTTCTCAAAAAGTTACGAAAATTGAGATTTTTCATCGGTGTGTGTTGAATATCTGTTAAACTAAGATGTTTAGAGCAAACTTCATACTGTGCAATTTTAAAGGTGAGTAAATTCGCTGTAACTGAAGCACAATAGGTCAAATAATTCAAGATATACAGTGAAAGGGCTTGGAAATTATCTATAGAAACACAATCGTCGTACATATAGTTTATTTTCCATTTGATACCTTTAGATTTCCATACCATAAAACTATAAAAATGCATAAAAATAGTCTAAAAATGTGAGTTTTGATAGCAGAAATTAAAATTTGGAGAGTAGTTGTTAGAAATAAACCGCAATACAGGGTGATCCCATTCAAAAATTAATAAAAAAAACCCCTATAATGTAGCAACTTTGTTTTTTTATTTTTAATGAGAGAGTAATTTAAACAGTTTTTTTTTCAGATACGTAATGCGCCGTTACGGCGCAATAAATCTGTTGCAGCGGGAGATTCCCAACGCAAGTGTCAAAATGGCTGCCCTGCAGCAGAAGGCACGTCTCTGGTCCCGCGAAAGCAGATCAACTGTAACAGTTCAAAGACGTTTTCTCTTAGAGTATCGAAATTGTCAGTCTCCAAGTAAGAACTCCATCAAGCGTTGGTGTGAGCAATTTTAAGGGAACAGGAAAGTTGCAGGAAAACCATCGGTCTCAGGCGAAGTTGTTGAACGAGTGGTTCAGAGTTGAAATGGATTCTTTTCTGAGAAAATGGATCTCAAAGTTGGTTAGCTGCATTTAAAATAACGGTGGACTTCTGCCTTTGCTGCTTGGTGGTTACAAACTGAACTATGAACTTGAATCTTGGTTGCACAACAGATATACAGTACCATGTCTTCCATGCAAAATGAGTTAAACATGGACTTGGTTCACCGTAACTCTGAACTCTTCATATACAGGAATGTTAGAGAACGGGTTCCTAATTCGCTGGCTAATATCTGTAGGAGAGAATCAGGTAGAACCAGAAAACTTCATTTTGACGTTTTTAATTTTCTTATCTAGCAGACAGATATTGAATTACACTCTACTAGTCAAGAATAAGGAACAGTCATAATGGCGTGTTGTAGCTGTTGAATGCACTACATCGGTGAAGGTTTATTTGTTTTAAGACGTCAACTCGCTAATGTCCGTTTGATTTCAAACCATCCTTACTTAAAAATCATTAGAGTTAAAAAAAAACTATATTTAGTACACCTTATTATACGTTTACTAAGGATTTATACCCTATCAAACAATAAGGATTTACTCCAATAATTGCACGCTTCTATTCAGTTTTTTATAACCTCTGCACTCGGGGTAAAACCGGGTACTCCAAGTGGCGTAAGACCGGGACAGTCAGTATGGATGATTCCTCCGATGAAGACGATAAAAAACACATCAGACGTTGATTGTTAATATTTTAATGATGTGTTTTCTAATTTAAATAAAGAAGAAGGGTTAACCCAATATAAAAACTGTCTTAGTTGTGCTCACGAAAGTTGCAGTGGCGCGGAGGAAGAAGGCAACTGCTTTACATGTGAATTTCGGAACTAATATTCTTAAATTATCATATAAAGTGAAAATGATTGCAAGTTTCCCTCTGAAAATCGAGTTTCCCTACTTTCCCTTGACGTTAACATGTGTAACCGGTTTTACCCCACTAGAAAAAATCATTGATAAAAAAAGTAATGAAACTGTGACTTTAGCTCCAACAGGCCTTCGAACCTTAACTACCCGGTTTTACCCCACTTTCTCCTAAATGCTTTATCTGCCTCAAAAGTTCTGTTGTCGAAATGCAAACATTACGAGGAAAGCTGATGGCATAAAGTTAAGATACATAGAGTAACAGTGTTTATTCGCATTAGCCGGCCTCGATTTGATGCAAGCGAGCAGCAGTTTAATTGGGACCGGTGCCTGTTCGAATTACCCGAAATTCCGAGAAAAGTAGAAAAGAAAAAGATGTGCGCTAAAAAATAAATGTAAGTTGTAAGTACTCAGTACTACTATCTCTTGAATTCTTTTATTCAAAAGCAATAGAAATATAATATTTATCTTCTTTTCATTAGAATAATGGATGTGCTGCTGTATGAAGTAACCTTATCTTACGGCGAACTGCATTAGTTTCTTCAATGTGTACAAAATTATACATGCTGAAAAAGTACTTTTTTGTGCTTAGTATGTATATTTAAATCTTTCCAGGTAATCTTTTCGATTACATATAATTTTCGAAAATAAAATAGGTTCGGATTAACCGGAATTTCGGATTAGGCTTAATTCGGATTAGCCTGACCTTATCTTACGGCGAACTGCATTAGTTACTTCAATGTGTACAAAATTATGCATGCTGGAAAAGTACTTTTTTGTGCTTAGTATGTATATTTAAATCTTTCCAGGTAATCTTTTCAATTACATATAATTTTCGAAAATAAAATAGGTTCGGATTAACCGGAATTTCGGATTAGCGGGGTTCTACTGTAAATAAAAAAAAAACTATGTTACTTTCAAGTTCCCGGCGGCAGTGAGGACAGACTTGACCGCTCTCATTCCGTAATCGTAGTGGCTTTGAGAAGACAACTGTTCGGAGCACAAGCGGTATGTGGCGACTATTTTGACAGCCAGCGGTCTGGCGTTGACGAAGCCGCACGAGTACAGCACTATCTCGGAGATGAGAGCGTAATCGGGAACCATCATGGCAACCGGTCGAAACAGCGCCTGGAAGGACAAGAAAAGATTCTAATGAAAAGGGAACTTTGTCGCGTAACATTTATTTTGAAACTAAAAAATTACGGAGCGGTTATAATTAAATTTGCTATTTCAAATTGTTGTTAAATCAGAACCCATTGGTCAGAATGATCTGATATTTGGCATCTTTTTTTGTCATATTTTGATATTTGACATGTGAAGCAATGGGATTTGGTTTGGTGAATATAAAAAAGCTGGGGTGTCTGAAAACACGTGCTAAAAGGAGTCCATTAAGTTCAACCAATACACAACAGTTGCACCAGGTTCATTTAACCCCTTCAGTCAGAATTGAGAAATAACGGAGTTGAAATTTTTACTTTGGCTTACTGTGTGCAAAAGTTAAATCATAAATGAAATTTCAAGCCTGTAGATGAAAAATTAAAAAAGTTATCCCATGGTCCGGCATTCGGAAAATACCGGATATGTCAACTGAAAAGACACAAAAAAAATCACACAAATTTCACACTAAAATGGTTGTCAAAGGATAAGAAAATATTGTAGAAGCCTTTTAAATGGTAAAAAAGGATGAATTATTTGAAACCAAAATTCACCACTGAGCTCCATTTTGGGCAGAACGATGATTTTCTCGAGTTTTTTTGGAAGAACTAAAAAATGTAATGATTCCATGCCCGAAACGGAAAATTCTTGCAACGATTATATTGATAAAAAAATAAAGAATCAAATAGAAAAAACATGTAGTTTCGTCAGTTATTGAATTAATAATAGGAGCAGTTTAAAGTTGATGTCCGGTATGCATATAAGCATTCTGTACTCGAGCAGAGCACCATTGTAACTTAGGAGGGCTCTGATTGGACAAGCGAATCCGACATCACTCTTCTGCGCATCGCATCAACAGCGAGACACGCGTATCTTGTTTAAAGTTCTTCCATATTCTTCTATGCATGAATACACATCGGAAACACTTTTAAGGTTACTTCGAACGATGGTTTCATCTTCAACGATTTTAACAACTTCGTTTACAAAAGAAAGGGGAAGATTGGAATTCTGAATAGCCATAGCGTATTACACAAAGAACATTTCGCTATCGCTAGTTGAAAGAATCAGCCAGAACGTGGTCAAAGGTAAACAAACAACAAAACATAGTTACGTCAGACTCGCTTGTCCAATCAGAGCCCTCCAAAGTTACAATGATGCTCTGCTCGTGTACCGTATGCCTATATGCGTCCGGTATACCAGGTGTGAAGGGGTTAATTTTGGAACTTCTCATTTCTCATCTTCCAAGTGAGAAAAAGGCGCGACATCACAGCGCAGCGTAGCGGAACATGCGTTCAGATATTAGTTGTCATGCGCAGTTACGTTTGCCATGTGGCTGTGACATCACATAAATTGACTCTGTTATTAAACTCATTAAAATGAATACCAATGTCCTGTCTGAGTTTCGGATTTTTTTGAGAAACACGCTCATCAGAATAAAATTCAATACAATTCAAGTGTTGGTCTCAAGTTCAGTTATACACATAATCATAGTTTTGGAATTAAATACTATCTTTTGTTACTGCACTCGGATCAAAGAGGTCAAACAATACCATAAAAAATTCCTGATTTGCAACACATGTCGAGCAGATTTTCATGGATAATATTCTTAACTGTCAGAAATTATCCAACAATTGTTTAGTGCGTAATCTATTTCTTGCATGCGTGCATAACAACACATTAAACCACAAACACACATTAAACTACTTACTGTTTTCAAAATGTACGTAGCACTACTTCCTCGAAATAAAATTATAGAAAAGTAAAAATTTAACAATGCAAAATAATCATTAAAAGGAAATTTTGAAGCAAAACAGTAAAATACTGCGATGAAAATTTCAACTCACTTTCAGGTTATCTGGCAATTCCGATCTTCCAGCATACCCAGGATTCATCGTGATGAAGACGGAACACGTGGGATTCAGCTTAATTTCCGTGCCTTCAAACAGCAACGTCTTCACACCCGCGTTGATGCCTCTTTGTATTGTCAGTATCTGTTGAGCGACGACAGAGAGTACTTCCAAGTCGATTCGATTGAATTCGTCGAAGCACGACCAAGCTCCGCAAGAAGCAAGACCCTGAAAAGTCGAATGGTGATCATTTAAAATCTAATTTCGACGTTCTGAAGTAGATTTAGTCACTGACTGATATACACAGTCCAGTCACATTAATGTGACCACCACCTACTTTCGACGGCAACGTGAAATAACCAATCACAGAAGGTAGGTGGCAGCACAGTGCAGCGGAATGTGTATAAAGGATGTCCTAGGGCATCGGAAAGCATTTCAATCGTTGGCGTAGTGCAGAAACGTAGCGATTTATCCGACGTCCAAAAGGGCATGATTATTGGCTTTCGGGCCAAGGGTGGAAGCATTTCGGAAACGGCTAATTTTGTGAACTGTTCGCGTGCCGCCGTGGTAAAAGTATGCCGTGCATGACAATATGGCACTATCCAAAATCAGCGGCGTGGCACATATGGTGCACCACGGGCTATAGATGACAGAGGCGAACGAAGGCTACGGAGATGCGTTCGGGCGAATAGACGTGCAAGTGTTGAGCAACTGACCGCCCAGATGAACCAAGGGGCTACCACGAGTGTATCCTCAACAACGGTTCAGAGAACGTTGCTGCGCATGGGCCTCCGCAGCAGACGCCTGGTTATTTTCCCTCAGAATGATGGCATCTACCAGCAGGACAATGCGAGGTGTCATACAGCTCGCAGTGTATGTGCGTGGTTCGAAGAGCACCAGGATGAGTTTACCGTACTCCCCTGGCCAACAAACTCACTGGATTTAAACCCAATCGAGAATCTGTGGGACCACCTCGATCGGGTTGTTCGCGCCATGGATCCTCAACCGCGTAATCTAGCGCAGCTGGCCACGGCACTGAAGTCGGCATGGCTCAACATCCCAGTGAACACCTTCAGAAACCTAATTGACTCTCTTCCTGCACGTCTCGCAGCGGTCGGCTCTGCCAAAGGTGTTTATTCTGGCCTTTGACAGGTGCTCACATTAATGTAACTGGACTGTGTATTTATTCACAGTATACTCTCTATTATCCGCGCGCAGATTATCCGGTTTGCGGATTATCCGTGCCCATTCCGGACTCACAAAAAAAATTTAAAGAGAAACATTTTCACGCTTATCATGCATGTAAAATCGATGTTGATGTTCAATGGAGAGATTCATTCCGTGAAACTAGTGAGCCGTGACGACGGAGGCTAGAGAATAGATTTTTTTTTTCTTCCTCCACGTGCAATCTCTACTGGTTCAACCCTTAATTTTCAGAGAAATGAATCATCCACTTCCTGCTAGATCGTTCTCGTACGAACACGCTTCTCTCTGACATGTCATTCTTTAACTTCTTCGTCTTTTCTCACTTTCGCACGTGTTCCTTTAGTTTTTGCGTCTTGTTTATCATCAGTTAGTAGCGTGAAATGTTTTACTGGTAAAAATGAGTTGTGTGGAACGAAAAAGAAACGTTTTAAATGTTAAACAAAAATTAGAAATCCTTGAAAAACTTGATAACGGAGAATCAGCTAATACTGATGCGGAAGATGTACTAAATGAAGGAAATACAATTTCTCGTACTGCTGCTCTACAATCTGTGGAAACTTTGTTAGATTATATGGGACAAAGAGGATTTGATTACGGTGACATTACTGCGGTTCGTAAAATATGTGTCGATATACGACACGAGATGAAAAAACAGCAGAAATAAAGACGCATGGCAGATTTTTCAAAGCAGTAGATGTAAGAAGGAAAATTCCTAGTTTGATGTTATACAGCATGCAAATGTAAGTAATTTTTATATTTTTGTACTGATGTCGATTTTTTCTTTCATAAAAAGGAGTTTTCGGATTATCTGTGTTTTTCTATTGCCCGTGCGACCCCTCCCGGTGATTAACCCGGATAATCGGGAGTGCACTGTATTTTGACTGCCATGTGATCTCATCACGGGGCAACTCTAGTAAGAATTTCAGGGGGAGAGGTGCTATCACTATATCTTTATGTTGTTACAAAGATGCAATGTCGCTTTCCTGCCTCGCTAGTCTTATAGTTGGGGAGGGAGTTTTACAGGGGTAAAAATGGAGTGACGGACAGCGGTGAGCCCTGACCTTGGCGAAAAATCGAAGATACCGAAAATGCTATTACTTTCTCGATATTTCTATTAGGGGCCGAGATCAAGGTTTTTCCTGAAAATTCTATGTGACGTCACGGCCTATCGGGGAGAGTATAAAAACACCGCGCTTGGATCATGGGAGTAGTGTTGATCGACTGGAACGACTTTGGAGTTTCGTCTGCAGTTCGAGCTAGAAAGCTGGTGATCTGAGTGCTATTGGAAGTGCTGTCATTGTCGTTATTAATGATTTGCTGACTGTTTGTGTTGCTAAATCTCAAAGTGCTGAGCTGTTATTACCTGTGAATTGTTGTCTGTTTGCGTTGCTAATCTGTGCAAGATGTATTGTTTCCTGTTACCTGTGCTACGTGTTTTCCTGCACATTTGTGAATAAACCTTTATTCTCTATAATCCTGCGTATTGGACTTCTTACATCATAAACTCACCGAACCGATTCTTGTAACAATATATAAGATATCTTACTTGTATGTGTATTGATGCGAAATTTATCATATCTTAATCCTTTACAGTTCACTACATGTTTCGTTTTGAAAATTACTAAATTTATTTCAAAAATTAGTATTAGACATGCAGCTGATCATAAATATGTAAAGGGGAAAAAATTTAGCATTTTTTCTTTTCAAGAAATGTGTAATTTCACAGTGAAACCAATGAACGGTAACGAGCTATTTTTCCTCCGAATAAGTTATCATCGAAATGCAATTTAAATTATGTATTTCATTTATAAGTATACGCGAGTATTCAGGATATTCAACCTTCATAAAATTCAATATCACTTTCAAGATTCAATTTTAGAAAACATCAATTTGTGCAAGAACCCTCTTCATTTTGTTTTGCTTCGAGATCAAAAGCAATTTATCCCTTTCAATGCCGATATATTTGTGAATACTAACGGTATTGAGATGGAATTTTTCTATAAGTTGCCCTATATATCTGGCTCTTAAGTTATGAAAAAAAATGATGCTACGTTTCGCCCATGCGCAGTAAAAAAAATGCTCAATGTGTGGTTTCACTGCGAAACCAATGAACGTTAAAGGGTTAATAGATCAGCTATTTCTAGTACACTTTTTACCATTTAATTAGATTTTTAATTAAATACATTTTTCCCATAATTAATTGATCCGGCAAGATCTCTGAACATAAACATTTTGTATAAATGAAAACGAAATCAAACTAGTAGGTACTACTTTTATTTTTGTCGCAATAGTAATTGTCTAGTTCTTCAGCTAGTTGAAAAATAAAGTTCTTTTGACGTACGTTTACTCCAGCGGTCTTTCGTACAATGTCCAGGCATTGGATACCAGTAAAATGTTATAAAATACTTCAAGAGGCTACTATGGAAATTTGTTCTTACGCTACATTTTTGAGATATTTGAGATAGAGTTTTAATACGACCCCTGTTTCGTTCTTCTGCAGAATGTGACTGGCTCAGGAATACAAATAGCATTCACTTCAATGCTGACATTTCTGCGTTTAGAGCTGAACAACAGCACATTTTATTGCTTGGTTTGGATGTGAAGTGTTTTCGTTCCTTACTCGTCCTTCTTTCATTCTCATTATTTCGCACTATTTAAAGCGATTGATTGAGAAAAATAATTTGACCAGAAAATAGGTATACAAAAGATGGAAAGTTGAAAATGCGCAGTCCCTGGCCAAATTATTAGACGCACCAAACATTTTAAATATATTTATTAAATTAAGAGCTATTTATTATTATTTTTATTTGTGAAATGGTACCTGAGTATGTTACTACGAAGGCATTGCTATAAATAATAAAAATTTTCATGTTAAAGCAGTATTTATTACTACAGGGTTGTTATAATTAAAGTTCTGCCATTCAGAAGGCCCTAGAGCCGGTTCTATAGCTCGAAAAAAAGAAAGAAAAAGAAAGTTGAAATTTCCTTCAATTAGGTGGCGTTACGCCACTACCTGAGGTGAGTTTTGTAGACTTTTCCTTTTACTGAAGCAGAATTGAATGGTTTTTAAATTATTATTTGACTAATAATAATTATAAAAAAGAAGAAGAAAGTTGAAAATTTCTTCAATTAGGTGGCGTTGCGCCAATATCCGTGGGATTTTTGTAGACTTTTCTCATTACTGAAGCAAAATTGAATGGTTTTTTAAAATTATTGTTTGACTAATAATAATTTTTAAAAAAAGAAGAAAAAGAAAGAAGAAAAAAAAATAGAAAATTTCTTCAATTAGGTGGCGTTGCGCCAATATCTGAGATGATTTTTGTAGATTTTTTTTATTACTGAAGCAAAATTGAATAGTTTTTGAAAAATTATTATTTGACTGAAAACGCTGCCAAAATTCAGTTTTGAACGTTAAGTCTTTTTTCGTTCAAATCACCTCTTTTATGCAAGAAAGTGCACCAGTTTTTTTCTTGTTTTGATACAGCGTATCTCCTTGTACTACATTCTAGCGAAAATTTGTTTCGTTTGGAGCCTACAGCCGGCTGTAGAGCCTTCTGACTAGGCAAAATTTAATTATAACAACCATGCGTTTTTATAAACAAATACAAACGAAACAATAATAAGCATTTTCTTTCTTTTTTTTCAATATCTAGTCGGGCCCCCTTTCACCGCGATTAGGACCTTGATCCTTTTAGGCATGCTGTTGATGCATGATTGCACAGTCTCTTTTATCTCCGGATAATGATTCCGTATCACAAATGCAGCTTGAAAAAGACTCAAACTG
>BGPR01004412.1:27025-44647 GCA_013235015.1 Araneus ventricosus | reverse complement strand
TCACAAATGCAGCTTGAAAAAGACTCAAACTGTACGCGGTCATACAGACTCTTTTATTTCCTGATAATGATTCCGTATCACAAATGCAACTAGAAAACGACTCAAATTGTAAGCGGTCATACATATTCGAGGTTATGTGATAGGTTTGCATAGCCAAAACATTCTATTAACGTTTTGGCAGTTCACCACAAAACAATGGCACAGCAACTTAAATAGGCAGGCTTAAAGATAAATATTTTGTTATATTAAACACACTACCTTTAAATAATGGTATATAACAAACGGAAATAAATTTTTTTTTAAAGTCTAATTTGGACAAAGACTGTAAGACTTTCGGAGCAAATGAGATACAGATTCGATACAATATATCATTAAAACCAATAAATATATCAAAAAATGACATTTGTATGTTCGGAATTTTTAAGCATAAAATCAGAAACTTGTCCGCAAATCTAGTGTTATGATAGGATTTGAAATTTAATTGGATAATAGCCGCCTTCAGGGACCAGCTGTTCGTCAGTAGCTATGCTTGGAGAAATCGGCTCAGTTGCTGAGGCTGCAAAAGTTTTTTTTTGCGACATCTCTTGGATATGGAGGGGAGGGCAGGCGACTGTTGATGACGTATCTTGGGGTCACAAGCTATCATATGAAATAAAAATTGGCGACATCGGTCCAGTGGTTGCGCTGGGAGGGACCAAGTATTTTAAATATGTAGATAGGAGTCAAAAATAAATAAAAATATTAATAAAGGGAGTTATAAATGTGGAAGAGTAAAAAATAATAGCAGACAACGACAAGAAGTAAGAATCTGGTGGATGACTTCATCAGAGGCCAGACATCCATGCAGATCCAAAAATGGAATAGGTTTTCTATAGAGGAAAAAGACTTTAAGGTCTGATATTTAATATCCTCTTTTGACCTGAACCTAATCCGGGAAGTATTGGAAAGAACAGCATTTATCCTCAAAGAAGAAATTAAAGACAGTCCTTTAAATAAAGTATGAAAAAAGGGCTTAAAATCTTACCTCTAATAACATTTGTGGAATAAAGGAGGACACTTTACCAAACGTGTTATAATGTAAACAGGGCAAATAGATGCGTGCACCTATCTCCATCTAGTGAGGGAAACACTAACTATAGATCTGATTTTTTTTTGTATACTTTTTCATAAAGATTTTTAGGGTTTTTTCAATTTTATTTTTGATTTTTTATAAAAAATTTTTTGACGTTTTCATGTACTTTTATACGTTTATGAGATTTTATATATTTTTTCCTGGATAATGCTGCACTTGCGCATACCAATCAAATTGCTTGTATTAATTTTTGTCTTTTTAGATATTCAATAGATAGGAGTCACCTTGAAGAACTTCCCGAGGGCTATGTAGTCGAGTCCGTCTGAGCAGTTGAAGACGACGCACTGCTTGGCGACCGCCTTGGCGAGGTCTTTGGTGGTCTCCGTTTTGCCCGTGCCGGCAGGTCCCTCCGGTGCGCCACCGAGATGCAGATTGAGAGCACCGTAGAGTGTGCGGTAGCAACGATCTGTCAGCGGTGTGATCACCAGGCGGCCCGAGTTGCCCAGGTACTCGTAGCCGTAGTCCAGGTACGAGTTGATCATGCGAGTGGTCATGTCACCATCCTGCGAAAACAACAACCATTGCAGAGGAACGTAAAGTTTGCACAAGTCAAAAATGATAATAATCTGCGGAATATAAGTTTACGATATTTAAATGCAAGAGTTCAGCATTAAAGAGTCAATTATAATTTTTTTATATTCCTGTATTTTGATCAGACTTTTGACGTAGTCTTGCGTCTCTCCATAATGGACTAATGGTGTGTCGGGAAAGGAAACAATTATGACGCTTTTCGCGCTAAAGTTAAACGCTTATAGCTCCGCAACCAAATAACATAGAGAGTTGGTTTTAGTTTCATTTAACAGAGAAAGGTGGACAGTGAAGATTGCAAAAAGAATTTTAGAATTTGGAATTACGGTTTAGTCACAGTCGAGCTGCAAAGTTGGTGAAAATCACGAAAACTTTTGATGACGTCACAGCGACGGATACGCGCGCACGCAGACTAAGACAAATCATTCATTGATCGCGCGAAATTTTACTCAAGAATTGTTGAATGAAGTCGAATCTCGTGCTAAAGTTAAACGCTTATAGCTCCGCAACCAAATAACATAGAGAGTTGGCTTTAGTTTCATGAAACAGAGAAAGTTGGACATTGAAGATTGTAAAAATAATTTTAGAATTTGGAATTACGGTTTAGTCACAGTCGAGTTGCAAAGTTGGTGAAAATCACGAAGAATCTTACATAGATAGAGTTACATAGTCACACTAGACTTAGAACTACTTTAGTCACAGTTGAGTAAGGTATGTCTACACCCCTCAATTCCAGCGGCCGTTTCGAAGAGACAGCCTCCCGTCGATTTTTTTCACATGTATGTCGTCCAATAGACAAATTGTCTTGTTATAGAGTCAATTCATATCTGCTTAAAACGTATCAAATTTGACGCGTGAATTAAATTTAGGAAATCGAGGAATAGGAAGACAAGGATACGACAACGTGCAGTTAGATAACATGCATAGTTACATTTGTCGTGCTATTATGACGTCACGTGAAGTGACTTCATTTTTCAAATTAAAAAAAAAGTCGTTATTTTTTCTTTTTTATAAAGCTGAAGAGTTGTTAGTACAATGATGAAAACAACAGTCTAAATGATACATCGATCGTTTTATATCTAAATCACTGATTAATAAAAACAATTCTTATAGTTATAATATTATTTTAATCCATTTTAAATTAACAGGCGCGACAATGGTTATTTATGCTCCAAAGCAATCAATTACCCTAGAATCACTTCGGTCAGAGTCGCTGACAGCATAACTTACCACCGCTATGAGTTTTTATTGAGTTTCTTTTCTGAGAAGTTTTTTTTGCTTTGGTTTGTTAATCTTGTTTTTGTGTTTTGTTGCACTCGTTGGTGCTAATTTTTTTCAATTCCTACTATTAGTTCACACTCTTCCCTATATCTTGTTCAAATTTTGCAATCGATTTTAAACTAACTTCCCGATGAGCTGGAGACTTGAAACTTTAAACATAGCTCAGAACTAGATGACAAATGCAATATTAATTCGCTTTCTTGTCTGTCATTTCATATTTTGCATGACGCATGCGCAGTACGTTTTTCATTATATCTCGAAAACTAATCGGAATTGGCTTTTAAATTTTTTTATATTACTAGTTGTGTTTAGTTTGTTGTGTTGCTACTAATTTTGCTATCCTCTACTTGCAAGTAGCTAAATTCCTTATACCTTCCAAATGGGACGATGCGTATCTGGAATGTTATTTTATATGTTTAATAAATGCTGCTCCAGGGGACTGGGGAGGTACTCTGCGGCCTCCCTGGTGCTGGGTTCGACTCTTCTCCATCCATCCTTGTAGACTCTAAACCCAATGGGTGAGTCGGTGGACATGGGTCAAGGTCATATAGTAAATTTTTACCATTTTGGTGACAACTTTACACTTAGTATTGCGGGCCACCAGCCGCAGCCGTGTACCT
Source organism: Araneus ventricosus (assembly GCA_013235015.1). NCBI lineage: Eukaryota > Metazoa > Arthropoda > Arachnida > Araneae > Araneidae > Araneus > Araneus ventricosus. Next base: position 41,086 of record BGPR01004412.1, on the reverse strand, counting down.
GTAGATGGCGCTGCCATCGCCAATGACGTCAGAGAATGAAGCTGCCGAGAACAGTAGAAGACGACGAGGCGGTATGAATGACGTTGGTTTGGTTTTTCAAGACCAAGACACGAGATGAAACGACGCGACGATTTGAAAGACGATATACGATGCTAATGAGTGCCATCCTTATCATATGACGAACTAGAACTGTTTCAATTGTACATAACTGCAAATAATGAATCTTCAAAATGTAAACTTAATTCTGCATAATATAATAGTTAGTTAAAGTTACTGTGTATTCATTTATGGTACCAATCACTAAACTTGCTTGATAACCGCCTACAGTATTTTTCAAAATTTAGATAAGACTTTATTCCCAGATATCACTAACTTATTAGCAAAAACATAGTTCACAAACTCGCCAAGAAAAAAAATAATCTAAAGCATCGTAACGAAAATAACATATTACTCACAGTCCAATAGTATCGCATTTGGGACAACCAAGCAAAATCTTCATCCGACGAAACGCCAGCATTATACAAACTTTCCAGGACATCCCTCGCGTGAACGTCCAAAACCACGAGAGCACCCAGAGTGATGCGATTTTGCTTCGAAAGCTTGCCTCGGACCAAAGCGACGATCTTCTCAATTTGCTTATTGTTCTTCTTCAAATATTCTTGTAATGCCTAGAAAGGGAGTTCAAAGAATGTCAGCAGAAATTTACTCAAATAAAGAAAGATGGCGCTGAAAAATAGTAAAAAAAATTAGGAACGTCCCCCCCCCCTTCCATACACATACACCTACATCAGAATATCAAGGTAAATCTGCAGTTTAGAGTGCGTACTATTTTCTCGCCAATTTTCTTTGGCGCAATTTTATTTGCCGGCGCCAAACTGTGTTTAGGATGCGCAGTGAGTTTTTTTATAGGTCTTTTGCGCATTCAATGCCTACGGCATCTCAAAACGAGAGATTGAGCACGCAATGCCTTTTGCATTGCAAGTGTGCACCGGGAAAATTCTTTTAACTTAGAAAAACATCAGCAGTTTCGCTTTCAGCAAAGCGGTCCCCTAGTAGCTTCGCTTTTTCATTGAGAAACGAAACACACAGGGAAAGCATGACGTCTGAAGACGATGAAACGTAGCAAAGGAATGACTGCTTCCAGAAAAAACATTCCTTATTCGATATTTGGAAGCTATAAACAGCAACACAGAGAAATAGAATCAGCAAATTAAATGAACGAAAATCTTCAGAAGAGAAGCGAACGGTTATTGAAAAAAATCGTTTGGTAAATGTTCAAGAATTCCAAATGAAGAATTATTCCAATTCGTACGCCGACCAATCAAATCGAAGAGAGCAGAGACAGTGGACAAATGGAAAGGAGGCGAAATTAAGGGCATGCGCCGTAGACCGGTAAACAAATCACTGTCGGCGCATGCGCAAACGACGCCGAAAAAATTTTCAACTCGCATCCAAAACAAATGTTCTGGCACTTTCTCTCTTGGCGACAAACAATTGGCGAGCTTAAGGGAAACGAAGTGAGTACGCACCCTAAACTCCAGGTTAGCCGAATATCAACTACAATGCAAAGTCGAAAATTATGGTGCATGTTTGCAATTGAACATTACTGAATAGCATCAATAAAAATTTTCTAAAAGTATTTCCAACTAAAAAACTTTTCCGCGGACGGTTTGTATAGCTCATTCTTATCTTTATTCATTTTTCATTCCGTAAATTTCGTTTTCAAGAAATAGCTTCATAGACTACGAGGTTGGTACCGAAAGTAATGCAAAAGTTGGCACAGGTTTTTCATTAATTGAAATATGTCTCTCAAATTCTACATATTTGTGGAATAACGTTTTCCTCTAAAATAACCCTTCATTTCATTGCAAGTAATGTCTATGAATGATTCAAGTAGAACAGTGGCGAAACCAGGATTTGGGTCGGGGGGGGGGGGGGCTGAGGTCATAAAAATTTCGTATCGTCGTGACGAATCTCAAACCTCATGGTTTATGTAAACCCAAACACTTGAACTTTACAGACTTTACTCACCTGATAATAAGAATGGTAAAAAAACACTACAATACTTTCGATAATTTAAGAAAATATGCGATGAAATAACTAGCCAAAAAATGTTTTCGACCGCGTCAACGCTACAACTATAAGTGGAATGACTACAAAAGCAGGAAAAATTTCGTGCCTGTCTAGCCGGAAAGCAATATTGACACATTTCAATTATTATTTTTTTAAAAAAGGTGATAAGAACAAACAGTTGCAGTTATTTTAAATAAAACCAAGATTTTTGGCTTAGCTCTTGGCTGCGGCCTTGATAGCCCCCCTCCCCCTCTGGATTCGCCACAGCAGCAAAGGACTATCATTGAGTTTTTGACGTAAGAAGAACGCTGCCTGTCAAATATCCACATATGACTACTAAATGCTTACTGAGATGACACCATTAACAACAGCAACGTCTACATATGAATGAAGAAATTTAAAGAAGGGGAAACCAGCGCTGAAAATAAACCACACCGTTGTGAGAGGCCATCAACTGATGTCACTGGCATGAATCATCAGCGAATGCACGAGGTGATTCGCGCCGAAAGACGCGAGGGTTAATTCATAATTCGTGAGCTTGCTGCACATCTGGAATGTGGTCAAAACGTCCAGCAGAAGATGGTGGAAGAATTATAGAAAAAACGTGAAAGTGTGTACCCCGGTAGTTAACCTTTCCTAAGGCCCTGGGAATATACTTCCCACAAAATTCATCAATTTTTAAATTCATTTCTTAAGGTTGGCGTAAGTTCTCGACAATTTTTTCGATGAAACAAAAACCTAGATGTTCCGATTTCTTATCTCAAACCATAACGAACTGACTTGACTCGGTAATTAATTAATAATTAATTTAATTAATTAACAAAACATAATGTCATCCAATAAGCTAAATGAATTTATTTTCTTAAATTAATCTCAATACCGAAGTTATTTTATTATACCACTACTAGAAACAAATAGCCTTATAAAGAGTTAACCAGCTGCCCCATCTAAAAAGTATATTTTACTCGAAAAACTCAGCAATCTACAGCTATGAATAACTACACAAAAGATGCTTTAAAATTTGGCCATATTTAGGTAATTGGGAACCAACCATTATTTCATGGACTTCGGGTTCATTATAGTAAACTGCTACTAAGTGTGTGAGATTTCCCATGAAAATTCTAACCAACTGCAATTTGCTGCACAACACACTTTTGTGGGCTTCGGCCTCACTACTGCAAACTGCACCTAAGCGTATGAAGTTTGCCAAGAATACGCACATGCGCAATAGACTACTTATTACGTAAAAATTAACTTCGTTTTCGCATTTCGTAGCAGTAGAATTTTGTCGACGATGTTCTGCGAAAACAATTATATCTCAGAATGCGCTTTTGGAGTTGGTCTTCTCTGCATACAAATACATTACAAAAAGAATCCTTGTCCAACAAGCAAACTAGAAAATACCTTCGACCCTCCTTTGATGGCCTCGTGCATCTCCGCCGTCCAGTAGCTCTGTGAGCAGCACAGGACAGCCTGGCCCGGCCACTCGAGGACCCACTCGTCTCGTGGTTTGGTGGGATAGGACTCCAGGGCATCAGAGACGACCTGTGCAAAGATAAAAAGGAATTTAATTAATTAATCTAAAAAATCATCAGAAAAAGAGTTTCCTACGGCTATATGCATATGAGATATCTGGATGGAGGAAGAGTCCGGAATGTCGTCATCTCTCATAAACAGTCTGTCATTTTCCAGAAGTCAAACACTATTATGCCAGCAAGTGGAGCTACCATTACAACATAAAAAAATTGTGATTTCATATAATCGTTAGGGCCACGGTGGCCGAAGTGCAGTCTTGGCTACGAGACCAGCAGATTGATCTAGGTCTTCTGAGAATCCACCGTATACGCGAACCTGATGCACGTCGACTCCGTGTCGGGACGAAAAGTCTTTCGGCTACTATGATGTGGAAGTTTGGACTGGGATGACAGTCTAGACGTCCTCCTAGTCATCTGACCAAATTTCAAAATTAGATCTACTACAAACCAGACCACATTTACGAAGATTGGAGACTTAATACTTTAATTGCAACCGATATAAAAAATAAAATAAAATTTCGACCTGCTAGGACACGGGAAATAAGTGACTCATTATGCATGCACGATCATGAAAATAGTTATATTATTATTTTTTTGACAAAAACTGTCAAATATAATGCTTTTGAACGTAGTCAAGTGAAAGAGGCAAATTTGTCTTACACGGCCTCCTAGCAAAAAACTGGCGACCTTTACTAGGTCAATCAGTTTATTTTGTTTGGTAGGCCACGCTTTAACTGTCATCATGTATATATATATATGTCCAGTGTGAATCATCGCTGAGCTACAGATAAAAAAAAGCAAGAGATTTCACGTGAAGCATGCATGATTCACACAGCCCGAACAAATACATTACCTGTGAGACACACTTGCTTCACGTGGCGAATAACGTGTTAATAATGCAATTGCATCAACACAACATTGGTGCTAGGCTGAAACGTCCACATACGCCTCCGATGCAGTTACCAGCGTTGTGAACCGTTTCTTTTCAAGGATGTGGAAGTCGTAGAATAACCTGAAGCAATGCCAATTCTATCGAAGGTTCAGATGGAGAAGTCTATCGCTTTAAGAATCTTGGAAACAGTTCGATAGCGACCCGTAACTTTTTTTTTCCTTCTGCATGCTGGGGGTAGGAGTTGCTCCACTCGGATTTAAAACCCGCAATTATGATTTGGTTTTTAAAAAATGAACCACTTTATGGCATTCGCTACCGAACAGTTATAGAAATTCTTAAAGCATTGCATCTATCCATCCAAACCATCGGAAGTAGATGTAAGTATAAGTAGAATATCCTAAAGCAACACTAGTACTGCTCTAGGTATTCAAAGACTTTCACATCATTGGAAATAAGCTGTACATGACACTGACGACAATGTTGTATTGGTTGCATTCATATGGTTGTCACTACTAAATTTCCAGCTCTCGTAAATTCCAAACGGGACGTTAATCTGACTAGTTTAAACTGCTGAAAGACGCGTATCGTTTTCTCCGTCCGGCATTTTTGCTTAAAGTTTTTAATCAGTTGCTCCTTCGGTCAACTTGGGTTTAAAAAAAATAAGTTTCTCCATCTATAAAGTGCAATCTTAGTAAATATTCAGAAGAAAATAAAAACTCTTTGAAAATCAAACTACTTTTACCTTTTTTATGCTTGACAACATGTAGGATTCTAATTCTAATAACCACTTCTCCACTTGTCCTCGGGCACTGACCACGGATATCACGCCGGTCAGCTCGATGACCTCTCCTTCGCTGCTTTCCATGTGAGTGATGTCCAAATTTTCTAAAAATTGCAATTTTGCAATTCCTTCAAAACACTTCTTCAAATGGGGTTGAACCCTGCACAACGAAAAGATGTTCAAGAAACAATAGAATGTAATTCATAAAAATGCAGACAAAATTGAAATAAAATAAAACAATGCACGTAGTTTTTAATCTTAAAAATATCAAAGCGCTTATTAAAGAGGCGAAATACAGGATCGTTCTTGTATTGAAAGATTTCCAACTACAAATGAAAACATCGCTGCTATCGTTAAAGAATTCTATTATTTAGTAATGAAAAAAATTATAAATTTTTAACTTTACATTAAATAATTTGGATACTCCATTAAAAAATTATAAACTGACTAAATGTTGTATTTAATTAAATTTGAAAAAATACTCGCTTTATAAATATAGCATTGGGAGGTTAATAATAGCCTTTAATGATTTATTAATTTAAGTAAATAATACTTTAATTCGACTTGTGTTGTAAGCATTTGTCGTCCTGCGAAACGGGCACACATCGAACTGTACTGATTTTTAAGAAAGTTAGTGTATTGTTCTTTTCATTTAAATAAATATTTTTAATTCTAATAAGTAGTTCTGTAACTATAAGCCATCACTTTCGGATACTTTTAGCCCTGATACCCTCTACAAGATAAACCCCTGCAGAAATCGCAGAAAATAAACAAAGGCAGGATGCCCAGCTGGTTTACTTTGTCGATCTGTAGAAATATTTTAGATGTTTCAATAAAATCTGCAATCAAATTAATGAACTAGTCGGTTCTTATAACATTACAACGCCAGGTCGCCACATGAGCTGAGCATTCAATCAGCGTCTTGTATAGCAGTTATTGCAATAAAAATAAAACGAGATGTAATTGTAAAAAAAAAATAATTTTCGTTGCTGTTTAGAAAAATGCAGATTATCATACTGTACAAATGCTACAGAAGGAAAGTTAATATAAAAACAGATAGATACTTTTAAAAAATTTACTACTGCAGGCAAGTGAAAAGCTTTGTATGCAAAATATGGCGCTGAAAAAGTTATCTATAGTCGTGGGAAAAAGTATAAAGTCGGACGAAAAATCGTCATATATATAAAACTACTGCAATTTCAAACTATGCGAATTGTTTATGACTTAACTTAATGCTACCGAATAATGTAACGAAACATATTTGCAAAAAATCCTAAAATCGTCTGCTGATTACATCATCTGAAAGAATAAATAAACTGAGAAAGCATTTCTCTTCAATTCAAGAAACAAATACAAGTTTTGTGGATACAGAATTGTTTTTATTCTTGTGTATTTTAATGCCATTTCGAAAGGATGACACGTCAGAAACTGAAAAGGGCAATATACTAGCTTTTAAAGATGCTGGTTACAATAATGCTGAAAGTGCACAAAAAATTAGCAGATCGAAGGCTGTAGTTGACAGCTTTCTCATTAATCCTGGCAGCTATGGCACAAAACAGCGAACAGAAAGACCAAAGATAATTTCTTTAAGGCAAGAGAGGCAGATCCAGAGGCTCGCCTGCAAGCAAAAATGTCTTCCTCGCAAATTAAAGAAGAGATGCAGTTGCACTGTACCAGTCGAACAATAAGAAATGCGCTGCACAGAAATACTAATGTTGCATACAAGAAATGGAAGGGAAAACCTTCACGTTCTAAGCAGCGTATTGACTTATGCTTAAATTTTGAACGGAAACATCTAACCGACTGGAAATGTGTAGTGTTTTCGAACGAAAACAAGTTTCATTTAGATAGATAAAACGGATTTAAGGTTTACAGGTATGATATGCATCAAGAAAAACACCATTTCTTTAAAACTGCAATGCGGAGGGGGGAGTGTCATGGTTTGGGCCACATTTGCAGCCGGTGGTGGAACTGAACTTGTTTTAGTCGAAAATAAAATGATTTCAGTGTTATATCAGGACATACTGCCAGATAGTTTGTTGCCGGTTACTCCTCTGATTACATCAGGAGATTGGACATTTCAACAAATCAACGCATCAGATGCATATTCCGTGTTCTATAAAATCCTGTATGAAGGCGAATGAGGTAAAAACTCTTCAATGGCCATCTCGGAATCCAGACCTGAATCTAATGGAATACATTTGGGGCATTCTGGCTCAAGATGTTTTCAAGTATGGGCAACAGTACAGAAGCAAGTCTGATCTAAAATTCGCAATCAAAAATTGCTAGAACAATATTGACCAGGACACCTTCAAAGGTTTGTCTAGTTCTATGAACCGACGATTAATGCAGACAATAGAAAAAAGAGGTTCCCATATCACTTACTAAAGAATAAATCATATCGACTCTATACTTTTTTTCCAACTTCAACTGTATGGTAATTTCTTATAAAATTTTACATAATGTAATTAAATTTAAAGGTATTTTTGCTGTGTCTTCCTTATATCATGAAGCATCCTTACATTTCATAAAAATATGATATACAGGGTGCCCACTAAAGTCCCTTACCACCCTTTTAACTACCGAATGGCTGCAGCTATCTTCATAAGAGTGGTGTCTAGGCATGGCAAAGTGACTATGCGCTACTGGACGAAACCACTTACAGCACCACCTGGTGGAAAACGTTGGACTTAGTGTTATTATCTCTGAAACGGTACGAGATAGAGGAAAAAAGTGAATTACAAAGTTGTAGAGCATCATCGATTTAGTCCAAATGGTCATGAATGTACACTATGAATGCTAACTAACAGAACGCTTATAATGCACATTTGTTTGTTTGCGGATTTCGAAACTGTGACGTCACGAAACTTGAATGAAAGGAGAAAAAATTAATTTTCGGACGAAAAACGAGCCCCCAACGTTTTGTCACGTGTCAGTGTAGGAAATCACGAACAAACAAATACGTGCCTTAAGCGTTCTGTTCTAAGCATTTACGTCCACAAGGTGTCTGTTTGTACTAAATCGATGATGCTCTACAACTTTGTAATTCACTTTTTTCATCTATCTCGTACAGTTTCAGAGATAATAACGCTAACTCCACCGTTTTCCACTAGGTGGCGCTGTAAGTGGTTTCATCCAGTAGCACATAGCCACTTTGCCATGCCTAGACACCACTCTTACGAAGATAGCTGCAGCCCTTCGGTAGTTAAAAGGGTGGTAAGGGACTTTAGTGGGTACACTGTATATCATATTTTTAGTCTTAAGTCATCTAATTTTGCGACTTCATACTTTTTTCCATGAGTGTATCGATCAAAAGTATCATCGCTAGCTACAGCTTACAATAATATTACAGTAGTAGCCACTGAAAACGCACCGCTTATAATTGGAGGCTTCAGAGTTAAAGTGGACCATGTCCACTTCTTGTCCATTTTGCAGTAACACTGCCATGGTAGTGCAGAAATGCTATATTTTCTGTGTCATAAGGATTCAAGTCCTTAGTTCAATTTGTATCCAACAAGAGCAATTACAAGTCCACTGGTATTTTAAATGCAACTAATCAACTATGAGATCTGTTTTCTCGGAATTGAATCTAATGGACTTGGAGCTCTTTCACTTTAAACCCTCCACTTTTTTATGGATATGGCATTACAAATTTAAATTGCACAGACAGTACAGTTGAAAAGATGGTGAATTTGATCCGTTTGCAATAGGGACGCATGATTGTATCTTTGTCTTTGGTATTGCCTCATCCTTTAAGTGTTTGCATCAACCTGGCTTATAAGATATGACAAAATCTAGGGTGGTGCATTTTCTTTGGCCACAACTGCATTTGTTTCAACTATATTTCAAGAATTGTGAAACTACATAAAATTATTTGTGCGGTTGCAACACATGTGCTAGTTGTAGAAATATATTACTTTTTCGGGTCTTTCGTTTCTGACAAAATTTCTAGAAGTTCGTCGTTAGACAAGAAAAAGAATCTCGGAAAGAAAAGCCTCTTTTTTTCCAAATAGTCATTCAAACCCTGCGAAGTTGAAAAGAGTAAGAGAAAAAAAAAGGTGAAAAATATAAATAAGTAGAAATAAAGCAGTTAAAGCTAATAGAAAAGATAAAATTAAAGAAAGAGCATTTCTTATCGCAGTAAGGCTATAGCACGAATTAATGTGAAATTCCATTACATATTTGACGTATATGATCTATATATGCAATAAGAAAAAGAAAAACTAGGCAACCTTAGGCCTCTTACAGAAAAAGATCCAATTTTTAGAATCCCTACTTGCAAGTGGCCCTTGATGAAGTCTACAAGACGTGATTATATTCTACTTTTTCCAACAGTACTTTTTATTAAGGTTGCTCAGTTTTTTCTTTTTCTTATAGAATGTTTTGTCTACTATTGTTTTTTGGTTTCAGTAGCATTTTGTGCGATCCGATGGTCTTATTCCTGTGAACATTATTGGGTTGGGTTCCTGTTAACGTGCGGAACCCAACCGGGAGTACCAGAATAGACCCCATAATGTTATTGTTGTCTTTTATCGTTTACGGCATTTCTTTGCTTTCAGGTTTTATTAGTTTAATTGTTATACTCTTTTTCTCTTGACTATATATGGAATGTCAGTTTTAATCTATGATAGTTTTTTTCCGTCATTAATCAGCTACGGTATTTTAATAACTTAATTATTTAGATACACATAAGCGCCGCCTCGGATGACGTGGTGGTTACGGTAAGAACCTCATATGTTCAAGATCACCAGTTCGATCCTCGGTCAAGGACCGGGGATTTCGTGCGATGTAAAGAATCGACAGCGCCCATGACATGATTATGCAGCATGTTACAGATCTGTTGAGTAGGCAGTATTTTCGGGGAAATGAATTCGTTGCGCAGCTTCAGAATTGCCCTCTCTGCTATGTATAAGCCGCGCTTCATAATTAACCAATGACATACGCCGGTAGAGGCTCCAACATACGAATAGATGTTGTCATTTTCGGGAACTATCGAGTCTTGCGAATGACTTTACGTCAAAAAGTAAGCTCTTATTACAAAAGTCTCATAAGTTACTATGGCAACAAAGTGTATTGCTTTCTTTTTCAGAAATTTGGCCTGATTCTCATATGTGTTTTGAGCGAATTGAATTAAACAAACCAAATAAAATTTATTAATAAATATGTCTATTTAATTAGTTCATGTTTTTCAATAATAAATCTTGAACCAAAAAAAATCATTTTCAGATTGTCACCTTCTAAGTGTCTGAAAGTGACTCTATAAAAATCCATCAAAGCATGATGTCATTAAAGACAAATATCATTCCAATAATAATTATAATTGATCAAATTTAACCAAAATTAAATTAAATATTAATAGAAATTAAATTAAAAATTAATTAAAATTCTTTTTGCATTATACAGAAAGGCGCATTTGCAGCTGCTTCTGATAAAATACAAGAAAATAAAATTAGAACTTCAAAAATTAAGTTAAACAGAAAAAGTAAACATTAATAATATTGACAACAATACACCTTTTATGCGCGCTAACGCAGCAGCATTAAGTGATTTCATCATTAAAAGGTGTATTGTTGTCATTATTATTAATGTTTACTTTTTCTATTTTTTCTGTTTAACTTAATTTTTGAAGTTCTAATTTTGTTTTCATTCCAATAATGGTATACCACGAGAATATTACCCATAATCCGCAATTTAACTAGTAGTCAGAAGTAAATAAATCAAAATTTTAAAGTCAACTGCATTAAATATCAATCTTTGTGCCTCTTAATAATCTTCTAAACTTCTGAATATCAGATCTAATAAAAATTTACTACTTACCAGCGTGCATAATTCCACGCATACATTTTATGTCCTAATAAAAGCACATTGAAAGTTTTAACCAATACTTACACCTTTAACACCTTTATCTTCCATCTCTGACAACATCAACTACCAGACCAAATAGTAGGGCTCAAATTACGCTGATGGAGTCATGGACTGACGAGCAATGCGGATTAGCTGCGAGGACTTTTCACAAAACAACGATAGTTTGTGTTTAAGCAGTGGGCAGTTTAATCTTCACATTAGAATCCGGCAATTTTTTCAGTCATGTTGTCAGCAACTAACTTTGGATAAAAGGATAATACTGTGCGCAACAGAGGTGGAGGTGAAAAAAGAATGTGCAAACCTTTGTCAGAAATCTCGTCATGCTTTTTCACAAGGAAGCTTTATTACAAACAGAAACATACAATGGCACAACAAATTACAAACTTTTGGCTATTTCTGCACATATTCGCCACCGACATTGATACATTTGTCGTACCGCGAAATCAATTTAAAGAAACCATCCTGGTAAAACTCGGCGCCCAGCGATTGAAGTAAGTTCTTCACAGCCATACCGCCAGTTTGATGAGCATGTTCGGAAGTGACGTCCCGATAGTGCTGACGTCAATGCAGGAAAAAGGTGAAAGCCTGATGGGGCAACATCGGGACTGTAGGCCGGTGAGCTAATCTCTCCCTTACCAAGCGACGAATGTATTCTTTTGTGTCCCTTGCTGTGTGGAGTCTTGCATTATCGTCCAAGAACAAAACTCTTCAACTCAAAAGAACTGGTCGGGTGATACAGCCCCATCAGACTTTCACCTTTTTCCTGCATTGAAGTCAGCACTATCGGGACGTCACTTCCGAACATGCTCATCAAACTGGCGGTAAGGCTGCGAAGAACTTCCTTCAATCGTCGGGCGACGATTTTTACCAGGTTTCTCAAAATTGATTTCACGGTACGACAAATGTATCAATGTCGATGCGAATATGTTGAGAAATAGCCAAAACTTTGTATTTTGTTGTGTCAATGTATGTTTCTGTTTGTAATAAAGCTTCCTTGAAAAAAAGCATGACGAAATTTAGTTTCGGAACACCCCTCTTACGTGTGCGCTGTTTTTAAGCAGTTTCTAAGCGTTCTTTCATTCTATATTTGTTTCATGCTGCTGTAAATAGATCTGTACCTGTAGTAGCATTTTTAATTTCCCCTTTCCAGCACTTAATAAATTGCTTCAGAACGATCAGAATACTTCACTAGTATGCTACAAGTTAGACTTATCGTAAGTCACGAGATTTTAAAGACTACTTGTTTTGAATTAAGTGAAGCGCGAATCTAAACATTATCTTCTCGTTACCTTCTGTATGAGCTCGAGCAGCTCGTTCGAGGTCTTGAGAGTGTCCAACATGTTTTCGATATCCACAACTGCAAGAACATGGCGATCTTCTAAAACTGATTTCATCACTTCTCTCCAGTTTTTATCGACGGTATTGAAACGTCTAAATAAAAAGAAAAATGTTGTTCCATAATAGCTTGAACATTATATCCAGTAGTATAAAACACTTTATCAACGTATTAGACACACTAAATATAAACACGGTGTATAAAAGGTGCTTTACTGTATATAGATGTGCAGAATGCTCCGAAAATATCTGGCTAAATTGTAAAGTTTAGTTTTGCAGCAACACACACGAGGGTTAATTTGGGGCAGCTAAGTGGCAAAGTGTGATAAAATTAGTGTTCCTTCAACATCGATAAACTATCGATACTATCGAAGTGAAGTCGATAGTATCAGGTTTGCGGAAATATTGACTGTAACAATCGATAGTATCGACTTTCTCAAAACTATCGCAACTATCGATAGTTTTTACTCGGGTAATATTATCGATAGGCACATTTTCAGTCGATAGTCTTAAAACTATCGATAGTTTCAAAACTTTCGACTGGAATACCGCCTATCGATAGTATTGCCAGAGAGAAAACTATCGATAGTTTTGAAAGTATCGATACCATCGACAGTTAAATCGTAGTTTGGAAAAACTATCGATAGTTAAATCGATAGTTTGGGAAAATTATCGATACTATCGATAGTTTGGGTAAACTATCGATGTTTAAGGTACACTAGATAAAATAAACCAAAACAAGATGGCTGCTGATGTTAACATTCGGCTTGATCGTTCGGGTTACCATATTGGCGGCGAACTCCACAGTATTCTTGGCGATACGAGCGTACCGGAAAGTAGATTTCTGACTATTGATTTTCATTTAATAATGAATCATCACGGAACTGATTGATAAACGATCACTAAGCATAGTGGCAGTGATGGAATCCTCTTCTTTAATCCATGACAATTTAATTGGGAAACTGTTTTAAGGGTTGTGCATGGGGAATTTTAGCTACAAAGGCTGTCTTCGCCTGCTTCCAAACAGTTGCAGTAAATGAATATTGAAATATTTCAAGAGCTTGGAGAAAAGACTCGTAAATGCTGTTGATTCCTAGTGATCTTTTGGAGAAAGTCTTTGTAAGACGGAGATGTCCGATAATCAGTCTGAAGCTTCTTCCAGATATTCTCTCTGCGAGTTTTACATCGGTCACATTTCAGGAGAATGTGTTCACTATCACTACCTAGATTGCATATCTGGCATCAGGGTTTGTGCACATAGAACTTGAGAAAGACAGTCAGCGAGTCACAGCGGAGAGTTAAATAGTTCCTCAATATGAATCAAGTAAACGGTCCTCAACGAGTGTTTTTCTATAATTTATTTAGAAATATAAATGAAGAATCTGAACCGGATCCAATTTTTAATAGAAACATTCAATATTTTATGTAAGAAATGTTAAATTTGACTGCACGGTACTGTTCTGTCTCCAAGTTCGCGACACTTCTGCTAACAATTAAGGTGGCTGTCAACTGTTAGATCTTATACCACAAAAGTTGGCAGTAATCTTCCACTTGTCTTAAATAATAAGTGTACAAAATTT
>BGPR01004412.1:0-27015 GCA_013235015.1 Araneus ventricosus | reverse complement strand
ACATACACAACACATATCCACATACACAACACATATCCACATACACACATATCTACATACACACAGTTCCACATACACACATATCCACAATGGCTTTTATTTATATTAAGATAGATAGGGGAAACTAGGGATACTTGACCCTACTTTTACTTTTTCTTATATTTCTCGAATATTTGAAATGCTAGCATCATAAAAGGATTTGCTTTTAAGAATGAGAAATGTACTTATTCTAAACTGATTTCTCATTTAATCATAAAATAAATATATTTTAAATTAAAAAAAAAACAGAATAGCATCAAAACGCAAAAAAAAAAACTAAAAAATATTGTACAAAACAAGAAATTGAGAAACTTAACTCGGGGTTCTTCTAATATTTAAAGAAAAATAAAAGCAAAAGAATAAAAATATATTTTAGGAGGAAATCCAAATCAAGAAAGAAAGACAAACTCAACAGAAATGGCGAAACGTTAAATAAAACCAAACGATGAAAAATAGTTCATCGTTTGGTTTTTATTAAATAATAAATCAATTAAAGATTAAAAGATTTTTATCAAAATAATAAATCAATCTTTCTTTCTCAAGCTTTCTTTGGTTTTCTCTGCCGTTCTTTATAATGTAACCAGACATTTTCGTCCATTATATTCCAAAGGAGGATACATTACCTTCCTTCTTCGGGCATCTGAGCCATGATATCGGGTGAACTAAAAATAGGCTCCAAATACAGCCACGTGGCTTGAACTTTCAGCCACTCGTCGATTATTTCTTGCAAAAGCATTAATTTACTCTCCCACGATCTGCAAATACAATTAATGACAAACATGCACTATGTGAATTCTATATTGAAAAGAAATTCCAGTTTTCTTTAAAATTGGCACATAAAATCCTAAGCAGTTTTATTAAATAATTTCGATTAATTAATGGAGTCAATTTACTTGACTTCACAGCCATATGACAAACGCAACTGCGCATGCTTTCAATCATCTCACTGCGCATTGACTCATGCTGTACTGTGACGTCACGTCCTGGAAGACGCACAATGGATTCCGATGTTAAACAGGTTCAGCCAGAGTTGCCATATTTGCCTTTTTAAGGCCAAATTATGGAAATTTGGCCTTCGGAATTTTCTTTTGGCCTTAAATTCATTTTGGCCTTATTTTCGTTAATGACTTTTAGAGCAATTTTTAATTAGTAATTTATTTGTTTTCAAACAAATTTTTGATATTACATATTTCGAATGATATATAATGAACTGTCAAACGGAATAGCTCCTGAATAGATCAAGGATGTTTTAAATTTCTTGCACTAAAATTTTAGTTTAATAATAGAACATTGAACATATGAGTATCAAGTGGGATTCTTTTTCATGAAGGATAGCTGTTTTTCTAATAGCAAACGACGTTTTCAATCAATTTGTCAAAGTTGGCCTTTTTTGGCCTTATTTTGCTATTTTGATCTGGCAACCCTGGGTTCAGCGCATATGAAGCGGATGTTGTAAGCTCGAATCGACTCCATTAATTAAATGGCGCATTAAAAATTTTTAATAAACATAAAGCACGAAAAATCATTAAAATTATTTTATGCTTGGATTGAAATGAATTTTATCTTAACAGAACTCATTCTTATTGCGCGGTTTAATAAGATTTTAAAGATGGCTTCTCGCAAAACATAGTTCAGAACTCACAAAGAAATTCTAAATACCTTAAGATTGAAGAAAAGGGTTAATCTTCAGCAAATAAGCGCTCACTTAATTTAATTGGATTATTAAAACAAAAAAATAAAAAAAAGCCGTACTTGACTTTTGCTTCAATAGGTTTCACAGATGGAGAACCTCGCATTGTTTGAGTTTTTATTAGGTGATCGTCCAGCAATAATTGAATCTCATCCACGGAAGACAATATGTAAGTTCCGGACTCACGAAATGGCTTGACAGAGAACATCATCTACAGGAAAATATTCACATTATTACGATACATAAGTCATTTTGTACTTTAACCCATTAACGCCCTCTTTAATGACGCTTCTAAAATACGTCATAAACTCACAGAAATTATTTTTTTTGAATAAAATTTTGCAAAAAGAAAATATTTTTAACTATACATTTTTCTTATATTCAGTCGACATAAGATAACATCACTACATGCCCCAGCAACTATAACCTGAAGGCTATTTAAGCAGTGTCGTGGTCATGGAGTGGAAGAAAAATCCCAACACCCGAGGGGGTCACCTATATTAAATATTCACAATTCTCTACACTGCTGCCTAATTGAAAAACGCAACAAGTTTACAAATGTTTACAGGAACTATTCCATTAGGAAGGATTGCTATTGTGCTATACATTATAAAAAAATTTTTGTGAACACAGAGCAAAATAAATCTAGTATCTGCATGTAGCAGTGGCGAATCCAGCGGAGGGGATATGGGGCCGGAACCCCCCCCCCCCCCGTTAAACGAGAATTCTTGATTTTGTTCAAAATCACCACAACTGTTTGTTCTTAACTTCCCTTTGTTTTAAAAAAAATAATAAAATCGTGACAACATTGCTTTCTGGCTTGACAGACTCAAAAATTTTCCTACTTTTTTAGTCATTCCAATTGTACTTGTAGCGTTGACGCGGTCGAAAACATTTTTTGACTATTCATTTCATTGCATTTTTTATTAAATTATCGAAAATATTGTAGTTTTCTTTATGATTCTAATTGTCAGGCGAGTGAAGACTATAAAGTTAAAGTGTTTTGGTTCACATAAGCCATGAGGTTTGACGTGAAAAAATTTTTATGGCCTCAGTCACCCACACCAGACCCGTATCCTAGATTCGCCACTGTCATGTAGCTTTATTATTTTCAAGCCAGACTCGAACGCAGCTTTTCGCAAGGTGTGGAAGAAGAGGGTTTGTAATTTATCAATAAATTTACTCGCATTTAACAAATATATCAGTAAATACAATTGTAAGAATATTGGGAGGGGGGATTTCACATAATTTTTGATTCTGATAGGGTGTAACCATTTGGGCGCCATAATTTAATTCCTGCTAGGGATAACAGTAAACGTTCAAAGAAAAGGACTTGACTCATTTAAACACTTTTAATCAAACACCAAAGGACACAACATACAGGGACAAACAATTAAGGACAAAACACTTCAAGACATATAAAATATGCAATCATCGGGGCAGAACACCATGTTTACTCATCGACTCCAGAACACGGACTGGTCGTCTCCTCAAACGGCCGCTAGGTGGCGAGCTCGGAAAGCAGTGCGGTTACAAGGGTATTTTTTTGCAATAATTGGACTTTGCATAAATAGGGACGCTACGCTCAGGAGGGCACTAAAGCACAAATCAGGCAGCATTTTTTGAAAGCAGTTTTCCACTTGATTTCGCGACATATTATATTAGTATACAAATTATTATTAAAACATGCAACTTGGGCATTAACCCCTTAACCGGCGCGTCATATTGACGCGCATCGAATTATCGAATTTATAGGCTTTAAATTAAATTAAATTAAAATTTTATCATTAATTAGCTTTATAATTTGACACAAAATTTACGTAGAATCCATAAGCATCTCAAGTATCCTATGCCTTCTTAGATGAATGAAAACGACATCCCCCTTCCAAAACAGCTTATTAGATAGCAAAGAAAATCCGACTCTTATGGGGATAATGGGTTAAACATTCAATTATTTGACACAAAAATCGTATAGGGTTGAAGTAAATGATTAAAAATACTGCTAGGCATTTTAGTGATTTAGTTATAACAACAAATGACTACTAACACATGAACTTTAACAATTTATCCTAGATTTCAAGTAAAAAAAAATTTATCGACAGGGTGACAATTATTGAGCTATATGGAAAAAAACCTTGATAACTTTTGAACCGTTTGGCGAGATTTAGTTAAAACTTGGCGGTTGAATACAGGGCATGTTGGGATATTTTTTGAGCATGCGCTCTCTTATTGTTGTTGTTCACTTTTGGTTGAAAATATCGAAATACAGCGTTTCTGAGCGTATATCGATCGTCAAGGCCTACTATTGGAGCAATAACAACCCGATTGAGGCTCAAAGGAAATTTGCGACCGAGTACAAGCTGATGACAACCGGTCCAAGTGTTATAACAATCAAAAATGTGATTGAAAAGTTCGAGAGAACTGGTAGTGTCGATGTCTCGACACTTCAGTGATTTTTGCAAAATTTTGCTCTTCGTCTGCGCCACGTCATAGCCATTGATGGCAATCATATCGAGCATGTCATAAACTAAATCCGAATATCTATAGTTACTTTTAAAATTTTTGAACTCGGTATTTTTTGAAAATTTTATTTTTTATTTCACATAGCTCAATAATTGTCATCCTGTAAAATTCTTACTCGAATGATCAAGCATTGACTGAGCATTGATGTATAAGAGTTTGCGTACCTCACTCCATTCCTCCATCATTTTATCGAGCGCTTTTTCCAGTTTGAACTCTTTGCTGGCAGCTTCACTGATCACTTCGAACTGAGGAATGTATTCTTGCAAATTAAGTCCGATGAGCTTTGCGAGGGTCGTACTCTTGTCCGGTTTCAAGGGGAAGCCGACGATTTCGGAGATCTGGTCCCAGTGCCGGTCTCTCAGGCCGGGATTGCACAGGGTTTGGACCAAAGGTATATAATCCTTAAACTTCTCTACCGTGCTCCTCACCTGAGAAGAAAATTGAGGGAATGGTTAAAATTAGAATACACATAAAGAAAAAATATAAGAAGTGATCGAGTTGTGACCATCAATAAACAAAAACGTGGCTTGATAAAGCAACACTTCAAAATACCCTCCCTATGCGAGTGATCATAGTGAATTAATGAAAAAAAAAATGACGGGAGGGTGTCTTTTTCAACCGCTGATGTTAAAGGTATAGGGCTACTTTACTCGCGTGACTCTTTTGTTTCTCGAAGTTTCTAGGTTTCTCTTTGTTACTCGCGATTCTCTTTTATTTTTGTTTATGGAGCTTTGAATTTCATATTTTTAACCAATCAGCTGCCTCGTCGAGCAAGTGCTGCACATTGATTGGTGGAACGTCTTCGAGGTGGCTATTGAAATGGTGCAAAGTGGTTTAAATCGGCGATATTCAAAGCTCCATAACTCGGTCAGTTTTAGTCGCAGAAAAGTTAAACTTTTTTCTTTTAAAATGTTAGTGTGTGAAGAATATTTTGCTAAATATGACTGATAGAACCGGAAGACCGTATAAAAAACTGGAATTAGTAACTTTTTCAAGTAACTTTGTCAAGAAGTATTTATTTACTCAAGAAACATATATTATAACTCTTCCCTTCATTTAAAGCATTTTTCCAATTGGAATTATATCTCTATCTCTAATGGTTTAGAAATTAGCTTTAGTGCCACTATATGAGGAGACACATTGTATATATTAACAGTTATAAATTGACTAAATTTTAATGAAAATATTAATTAAAAATTGATTGAATTAATTAATCAAACATTAATAAAAATTCTTAGTATCATATATAAAGGCGCATATGCATCTATTTCTAATATAATACAGATACAAATAATAGAAATACTAAACAAAAATTAAAATTAAAGAAGAAAGAAAAGTATAGATAAGAAACGGCAGATTTAAACACAAACGATGACAATACATCTTTTAGCATACTAACGCAACAGCCTCAAGTGATTGCATCTACAGAAGTTTAAAACGATAATATTTAAAACACGTATAAATTAATTTAGAAAGTAAAAAATGTTCGAAAAGGAAGAAATGAATGAGAAATCGAATGGCGAACTTTATCAAAGACCACTCGCCATAAAGATTCCAAATTGGACAAAATTTTCTGTCAAGGGTAAGATTATAAATCAAAAGTATACCCTTTGTGGCCTGAATCCTGTCCAATATCAATATGAGAAACATTCTGAAAATTTTGTCCAATTTGGAATCTTTATGGCGAGTGGTCTTTGATAAAGTTCGCCATTCGATTTCTCATTCATTTCTTCCTTTTCGAACATTTTTTACTTTCTAAATTAATTTATACGTGTTTTAAATATTATCGTTTTAAACTTCTGTAGATGCAATCACTTGAGGCTGTTGCGTTAGTATGCTAAAAGATGTATTGTCATCGTTTGTGTTTAAATCTGCTGTTTCTTATCTATACTTTCTTTCTTTTTTAAATTTTAATTTTTGTTTAGTATTTCTATTATTTTTATATATTAATATAGAGATTATAAAAAATAACAGAAAATAACCGCCATTTGGATTCACCACTTACATTTTCTGCTATCTTTCTTGGTTCAGGATTGTCACTAAAGGTTTTCTCTAACTTGTACAGCGAACGCCAGAGTGTCATCACTTCCTGTTCGACGACTTCCGGGTCCACTTGATACATGGAGCCCTCGAGCCATTCTCTAGACATACACAATTACAAATTAGTATTTAATAATTTTAAATAAAGCATTTAAAAATTCTATTTTAAAAAATAAATGCGTTAATTTTGAAAGTTTTAAACAAGAAAGATGGCACCCTTTTATATGCATATTGTTTATTATAAAAAAGAAAGCATATTCATTTGCTTAAAAAAAATACTAGACTAAGTAAAACTCAAACATAAATGATAAATATAAAAAAACGCTTTTCCCAATGCATTAAAAAGAAAAATAATAATGGTTTCTCAAAAATCTGGAGGTCAAAACAAAAATCGTAAAAGCGTGAGGCGCTGGTTTTATATCTTTCTCTTATTGTTTTCAGCGCCTCACGCTTTTACGATTTTTGTTTTGACCTCTAGATTTTTGAGAATTTTTTTTTTCTTTTTTAATGCATTGGCAAAAACATTTTTTTTAAAAGTATTTTTTATATTTATTATTTTCTAGTTTTTAGACTTTAATTTATGTCATAATTCAGCATTATAAATATTTTGGGATTTTAGAATCAATTTTTCATGAACTAATTCCAACAATTATTTTATTGAAACGAGCTCTAAAATTACTGAAATATTGCATTCTAATCAAGACCCAATGGATATACAAAATTTCAGAACTCTAGTGCATTCAGAAGTGAATCAAAAATCGATCACAAAATTCCGACCTTACAAAAAATATTTCGAACTTAAATCCATTTTTCTTCAACTAATTCTAGCAATAATTTCTGTAAAAAGATCTATAATAGGATATACTTATTTTTATTGAAACATTTAAATTACTCTGTAAAGTCTTTTAGTTCTCAGAAATACTATAGATGACGCCAAACTGAAACCTAATTTCAGAACTCTAGTGCATTCATAAGTGAGTGAAAAATCGATCACAAAATTCTGACCTTACAAAAAAACATTTCGATTTTAAATCCATTTCTCTTCCACTAATTCCAGCAATAATTTCTTTAAAATGATTTATAATAGGACCTAATTATTTTAATTTTTATTGAAACATTTTAATTACTTATAAAGTATTTTATTTCTCAAAAAATACTATAGATGGCGCCACTTAAACCTACCGAGTGCGAACGTAATTTTGCGATTTTTTTAAATTGATAATTGAGAGCTCTAAAATTATTAAAATATTGCATTGCCGTCAAGACCCAATAAACATACAAAATTTCAGAACTCTAGTGCATTAAGAAGTGAGTGAAAAATCGATCACTAAATTCCAACCTTACATGCATACATGAAACATTTCGAACTTAGTAAAATCGTTTAATAAAAAAGATCCAAATATGTTCATTTTATTCTATCTAACTAGATTATTTCTCGTAGATTACCAAGCGAAGCGAGGTCCTGTTTTGTCAAGACCACTCAGCATTTAGTCTGTGTGCAAATTTGTTAAGCACCTACGACCAAGCCCCTTGTTCGATTTTCTTCGAATTTGGCATTAAGGTTCCTTGAAGTCATGAAACACCGGTTTAAACTTGAAGACATTCCATTATTAGACATTCTTTATTTGCTGCTCGCGCATTCTTGTAGACGCCATCAGCCTCATGGTGAAACACGGCGATAATCAAGGATTGATAATTTGATGATACATTAATAAGCATTTTTACCTTCGTTTCTTGGCAAAATCGACGGCGTAGTCATAGAGCTGGACGTAAGGTTTCAGTTCGTTGGTGAGGGTCATGCAGAGCGGGTAGTCGGTTGTCTCCCATCCGAAGAGCACCTCTTCGGAATTGAAGAGCTCCACCGTGCTCTGCGCCTCCACCAGCCACTTCTGGATGTCGGTGGCATGTTGCAGGTACTCCTCCACCAGGGCGCTGTCCCCCAGGTGGGAGAGCTGACTGATCTGCTTGGCGCGCCCCTTCAGGTCCTCGACGAACACCTTCCTGCGTTCCTAGGGGAAGAATCGCACAATTTTAAAAACGAAATCGAAATTGCAGGACAATAAATACAGTAAAGGACCGTTTATACGTTTCTAATTTATATGTCGTTTCATCACAGTCCCGATTCATTCGCATTCATTGTAATGATACAGTGCTTCGTTTATACGAAGCGGAGCTTCAGTTACACGAAGCGGAGCTTCAGTTACACGAAGCGGAGCTTCAGTTATACGAAGCAGAGCTTCAGTTACACGTCGTTCTCCCTCGTTCTAAATGTGAAAATTTCTTTATTTCTAAGTACGAGAACTGTTATAAAGGTATAAAGACATCAAAATTATTCACTCTTGATTAATTAATCGAAGACAAATTATCTGGTTCTAATTTAAGCGATGATGAAAAGGTTATTCCACATCTCTTTACAGACAGATTGGACTCCATTGAAAAACTATGAACTTATTTCTTTTGTCAAAAGAATACTAAAGAATTCGATTCAAAATGATGTGCTTTTTTTTTTATACCCGCGACGGCCCAGCCTACCCAAAAAGGGTGTAAGGCAAAAAAAAAGGCCGCCGGGGAAGCAAAGAAACCCCCAAGGCGCGTTGGCCAACGACTGGACCCAGCCCCTGCACTAGCATTTATTGAATCAAAGAGAAAAGTTTACAAACATTGTCCATAGTGGCAGTAAAATATAGAAAGGGTGCTGGACACATAAATATTAAAAAGCGTGCCGGACACACAAGTTGAGTAAACGTAGTTACAAAAATGAAACACCAATACATACTATGCTCAAACAGGAGCAGAAAGTAAATGCAAAAGGTGCCGGACACAACACATGACGTCGTAACACAATTGATAAAAGATACAAGCGATGAGGTCTCAAGCGACCAACTCATCGGTCGCCACGAAAATATACAATTAAAATGTTACAACAGATGAGCATAAAAATCTTGCAATACGAGCAATTAATAAATAAAATTATCATAAAACATCAATTACCATATATAAAAAGCAAATGTAAAACACACATAAAAGACAGAAAAGACACACACACACACATCACACTAATCACAGCAAACACACACACACGCCAAGTCATATAAAAAGTTAAGAGATTTCCGAATAGGCCATTTAAAAAGATCTAAACCCAATCCGGGAAACATCAGAGTCAGATCGACGACATCCGATTCGTTAAAAAGAGAACAGATAAAACAGTTAAAAAATTAAAAAGTCAATTAAGAAACACAATCCCAAATACAGGCTGGAAGAAGATCCCAACACACCCCAATTACCTACAACCAGCCCCTGGAGAGAACGGAAGAACGAAACTAACCTCGTAAAAGTTAAAAAAAAAAACAACGACACATAAACCGACTAGGGCCAAAAAAGATTTAAATAGGTCTCTATTAAAATATTTTATGAGTAAAAAATAAGATCACAAAATAAAACAAAAACAAACAAGTTTAAAAAGTTTGCAGAATAAGCGTGGGATGGGAGAGCAGTAGACAATATATAAAAACCATTAAAACAGTAAAATATTACAATAAAATATTCAACAACAATACACAATACCACACAGTATAAAGAGATGAGGAAAAAAAGTACATACAAAATAATGCCCGAAAATGAAACGAAGTATAAAAAGTATAAGACATCATAAAATACCACCAAGTGACCGACACAGTTAAAATACAATAAAACAGGTCTTAAAGCAAGTGAAAGTCCACTTAAGTCAAGTAATTAAAATAGAGTTAAAAATATCAAATGTTAAAAATGTACAAAGGATCTAAAAAAGTCAAAATATATAATTAACAAACAAAGCGACCCCACAACGAATATCTGAAGGGTCAAGACCACTGCGGAGTTAAGTGTAACTGAGAATAGTGGAGTGGCCTTCACGCCTTGGGTGACCCTATCAGGAGTATACACTCCCGACGTACTTCACCCACTCCTTCCAGAAACACTCACAATAAGGGAAAACCCCCAGTGGTAAACCAAATATGCATACAAATACAACAAGAGTCGCAAGACAACAAAAAGATCCAAAAAGCCATTACAAAACGAACAAACACCAAATAAAAGGTAAAAGGTTTAAAAATTACACAGCTTCAAAAAAAAAACTCAAAAACGGAAAATCACACAGCTTGGGTCAACGAATCGCACACGCCCCCACTGATCCTGAAGGCTTCTTTAAGTTTATTAAGGGCCTGGGAATTATTGATGAGATTTTGGAACCAGGCCCTTTTGTGGGCGTCTGCGGGTTTAACTAAATGAAATTTTTGGGTGAGCGAGCAGCTAAAGGTATAACGATCTGCATCGCCCACCTGCCCACAGACGCACAAAGGGAAGTCTAGAATTTTAAAACGACATAAATAAAAAGGAAATGGTCCGTGCCCACTTAAAAAAAAGATTAAAAACTTGCTGTGAATTAAAAAACTTCGGGCTTACGTGTTCGAGATATTCCCTGACTCTGGCTCCGGAGGTAGAATTGTCTCGCCTCCAATAGTCGTTCCATTCTTTGATCATAAGTTTATTGAGTAACCTTTTAACATAGGAACGGGGAGCCGGGATAATTGTGTCAACCCCCGTGGTGGTCGCAAGTTTTGCCTGTTGGTCGGCCAATTCGTTCCCCTGGATCCCTACGTGGGCTTTGACCCAGGAGAGGCCTACCAAATGTTTAATTTTTACAAGATCTTGTTTTATGTTATTTACAAAAGAAGATCTGGCGCTGGCACTCTTGATGGCGGCTATTGAGGAGAGGCTGTCAGTATGAATATTGATTGATACATTTTTGCTAGCAGCCCAGTTGGCCGCACAATGGATGGCGGCCAACTCTGCTTGAAAAACGGAATTGTGACTTTTAAGTTTGTAAAGGTGATTTTCAATGTTATTGTTTTCTTGGAAGATGCACACGGCGAATCCAGTCTCATCTTCGATCCTGGACCCGTCCGTGTACACCTCAAAATCTGCGTTGGAAATATTTTCGTTTAGGATAATAAATTTTCTGCTGGATGGAATATTTTTAATTGAGATATTATTGTCCAGATGTATATTGCCCAAGATGTCAGTATAAAGATTGGCGTGTCCAGCCCAGATCCGAAACTTGATAAATTCGGTTTTGGCGACCACGTGCAAGGGGGGGGGGGATCCCAGTCAGGGTGTTTAGAACATTTGTTGATGTAGTTCTATAAGCCCGAGTAAATTTAAGTAAAAAGATTCGTTGTATCGAGTGGAGTCAATCAACTTGTTGTTTGGTGAGGGCCCCACCCCAGACACTAGCGCCATAGAACAGGGCCTTTTCAATTACTGTAGAATACCAAAGCTTGATTAGATTTTTGTTGAGACTCCACTTAGTTTTGACAATACGGTTAAAATTACAAGTTAAAAACAATGCTTTATTGTGTAGCGATAAAATGTGGGGGGACCATGTGAACTTGTTGTCTAGAGCTATCCCCAGAATTTTTAAACTGTCCGAAATTTTTATGGAGTAACCATTTATTTTAAAAGTGGGTTTCCTGTTCAGGACCGTGTAGTTTCTTTTAGAAAACTTGTATGAACTAATGCTTCGAACAACCAACGCCTGGCACTTCTCTGCAGAAAGTTTCAGCTTGAGGTCGGATAGGTTGAGGGCGATTTGTTCGAGGGCTGAGTTGGTATTACTTTCAAGATATCTAGCCCTCCTACCACTAACCACAAGTGCCAGGTCGTCGGCAAAAGCTTGAGTATAAAAAATAGTATTGTTATTGCATAAAATAGTATTGATATAAATATTCCAAATAACAGGTGCGATCACTGACCCCTGCGGACAACCCTTAAAACAATGTCTAGTGGTTTCACAAACGCCATTAATATATAAAACAGTTCGATTACAGAGGTAGTAAAAAATAAAATTCCTATAAAAACTAGGCAAGCCAATATCATTAAAAATTTTAAAAAGTACCGACCAGTTCATGTTGTCGAAGGCCGACTTAATGTCTAATGAGACGAGGGCGAGGTGATCAGTATTCATTTTAAATTTCATTGTCTCAACTAAAGTATGGATGGCGAGATCACAGCTCCTGCCCTCACGGAAGCCGTATTGATTATCATGAATAATATTATGTTGATCCAGCCATCCGTTTAATTTAATTAAAAACAGCCTTTCGACAACTTTGCCTAAGGTAGGTAACAGGCAAACCGGTCGGTACGAATTACACAAGCCAGGGTCCTTCCCGTCTTTTAGTATGAAGAAGACCCTGGCGTTCCTCAAACATCTTGGAAAATAGTTAAGAATGAAACAGCGATTAAAAAGATCCAGCATAAAAATCTTATCAGTAATAAAAACTGCTCTCCACATCCTATAATCGATTCTATCCAGGCCCGGGCCTTTCCACCTTTCAGGTTACCAAAAGTAATTTCAAGATCTTCAATAGTGAGGGAGCTAATCGGGCCGACAATGGGATTAAAAACAAAGTTGTCATCTGGAGATTTGCCTGGGAAGAAAAAGTCCATGATATGAGTGATCCTGTCCACAATGGAATTGTTGGGGTCATTATAAAAATGATGTGCTTAATACTAACAGACAATCAGCACATCAGACGAAGTGTAAAGATTTTCTTTATTAACTCTATCGATACGGGACCGTCCCTTACGTCCCTTCAAGCAAAAGACGGTAGCCGTCCGAAACGTCCGATTGCCACTTTGAAATGTCCACCCCCTTTCGTGAAGTATGATTGATTTCACACTCGCGGCGCGTGCTTTCTTCGCTAGAGTGGCTCGCCCAGATGTGTTTGGGGCAAAGGGGGGTTTCTTAGAATTCGGACAATGCCAGCTATCATTGTGTTTTTTTTGGGGGGGAGTGAATTTCCCTTACCTTTGATAGAGGAACTCGGACGTTCCCGTAGTTTGTGGTCCCTTTATTCCAATGGCCTTAGGAATCAGAGGGTTAAACGCCTACTTGAATGTACTGCACATAAATCGTATAAGATATGTATCATTGGTACTCAAGATATGCAATAAAGGAATGATTTTTCTCAATTTTATGATGTTCAGTTTTATAATTTAACTATCGATTTCCATACACTATATAGTATTATACTAGTACTATCTTTAAAAACTTTAAAATGAATACTTTTAAATGAATTTGTATTAGTAGCATTAAATTTTTCAATAATCAAAGTCGTTTAGTAAAATTTCGATTACACGTCTTTTCGTTTATACGTCATCTTACGTCAGTCCCTTAACCCTCTAGGCGTTTGAGCCGCATTTTTCCGATTATTTGTTCAATTCAAAAGCAGATAATTCGTCGCTATGTGTATAATTTCTTAAACTACCAAGCATAAAACATTCTTAATATTTCAGAGACTTCTTCAAATGCAGTAGAAATCCATTTACTCACTTTATAAGCTTATTTTCAAGCTATTAGATGAAAATTACCGACCGCTTACAGGGTTGAAAGACGAATAATGGGTGTTTTACTGTATCCAAAATCCCTCCTGGCGGAAGTGCACTTCACTACTGGTTGGAAATATTCGGTTATTTTCGGGAAAAAACAAATGAACCGTTCATTTTAAATAACAATTGAAAAAACTTTCACGGAGGAGCTTGGCTAATTCGAACGTTTTTAATTAGAATTCGACCGACGTTCATTTGAACATTTTCTCTGTTCCCTTGGATTTCTTACCCACATAGTAGTAAGAGAAAATATCGCCTATAATTCGAATTTATTTTGGTTCATTCGAAGTCAAAACAAAAAATCGCAAAAATTGTTTTAAATCATTTAAGATGGGAGGTGTATATTTTCGCACCACCACCAGCAGGAAAGTGAATACACAAAAAGGGTCGTGAATGTGATGTGTTAATGGGTGAAGATGATGTCTTGCAGTAAGTTGGTCTAGAGAAGATGCATAGGAAAATAGTTTAGATGTCGCTATTCCAAGATGGTCCGGATTAATCTTTTAATTGATTAAGAATTTTAGCGTTGGTCTGAAAACTTAAATAACAATATGTTTTCATTTCAAAATGATTCATCTTATCGTATGTTTTATAAACAGTAATTTCATTTACCGCGCAAAAATTAAATTATTTTCACACAAAAAATTTCTGAGCTGTTACCCTTTCTACCACCTATCACGAACTATGGCATGCGTCTCAGACAGAAATTCAGATAAACATCTTTGCAGAGAAGCACGATTATTAATTATAATTAATTAACGCATTAAATTATTGCAGGGGTTTCCTACCCTCAAAACTTTTGATTAAAGCTATATAGTATTACATATTCATAAGTATAACTCAAAAAGTTTTTTTTTAAATAATACAAACAAAGGCAAGAAATTTCCACATGACAGCCTTTTGCGACATGTACAGGGTGGCCCAGCGGGTAATGTTCGAAACAAATCGGAATTTTAAAACAAATAAGAGTGATGAAAAGATTTTAATGATATATATCGAGATTACATAGTAAGCAATTAATGATAAAGGGGTTCGAAGTCACCGCCTTCTTTAACAAGGACAGCAGTGAGGTGGTTCTGGAATCCATCCATCATGCATGAGCAGACTTATCTGTCAATCGTGTGGACTGCAGTCCTTTTGTCCGGCCAGTTCTTGTTGTGAAACTCCTCCTGCCATGCCCGTTGCACTGCCTTATCATTTTCATGGCATTTCGAGCACAATAAACACTCGAATATCTGCTCAATATTTATTCATTTTCGCTTGTGACAATAACAACTGGACAACACACTTAAACTTACCGCTCGCTACCGAAACACACCTATGCAATTGCAAGCTCTAATAATCATGCGCGCCAAGTTTGGTGTCACTTTTTCGCAGCTAGCGCCTTCTATTAGATTGTTTTTCAAACATACCCTCTGGGCCAACAAGTAACTCATTGGCACTTAGCTCGAAATTGAGTTGCCTCGATGGGTTAAGTGCCACGAATGGTTGCCACAACTTTTATACAAAAGATTTTTTTAAGCTGCCACCTCTTAGAAGTTTTGCTGTTCTTATTTCACCCGAGATACTTTAATACTTAACTGATCTTGTATAAAGACTGCATGTATTTCACTAACTATAACCTAAGCTCAATTTCCAGCCGAGTTTCGATGGGTTACGTGCCGCGAAAGGCTTTGTTACTTAACTTTGTTTGTATTATTAAAAAAAACTTCATGAATGTTTAATTTTATTTACTGATCATTCTCAGATAAGTAAACCATCCACGCTTTTGCGCATGCGCCAGGCGTAGTTGATTTCACCAAAATAGGGGTGAAATGAAAAATGGAGGAAGAGATGTTATCATTTTATTTAGCTGTTAGAATTATTGATTCGCTGCAAAGACTAACTAAAAAAAATACTCCTAAATAAAGAACTCCGTTAAACAGCTCATATTACTCATATCCCTTCACCCCTTTCCGTAGTAAAATCGTCTAAAAGTTTTCCGTCCGTCATGTTCTTTAACCCTTTGAATACTGAATTATTTGAAGATTTTTATGCCCATGGGACGAATTTAATTTGTCGCTATATGGATTAATATGTAAAAGCAATACATTTTATTTGGAATATACTTATATTGGTGATATAAATATATTTTTGAAATAGCATTTTAGTTACAAAATATAAATAAATATATGAATGAAACGAAATATAAATATTTATATAGAACAAGAACCAACTTAAAGTCTAATAATTTTGAACTGTGTGGTATTTTTCAAAACATGTCGGTAAATGCAAAGGTACCTGGCATTGTTTGCATTGCCAAGTGGTTTCTTTTCTTATTTTATGTTTATAACATATGCGACACCGTTTTGTAGGGTGTTTCTTTAATTGTGTTGACGGAATATTCTCCGGAAAATGTGCCCACTTTTTCGCTTGCAAACGATGTCGCTACTTGTAGGACGCCCACGGATATTATAATTTGGCAGGACCACTTGCGCCAACAATTCTTCTTAAATTCAGATGACGAGTCAAACTCGTCTACCGTAACTTCGCCCAAGTAAGCAGATGATGAGTCTCACTCGTCAAATGTACCCAAAGGGTTAATCAAAATTTACGAGGTAAGAACACCCCGACAATAATTTATGGGCACCCTGTATATTCTTCACAGTTTGTGACAGCGACAGCCAATACTTACAACTAAATTCTCTTGGAAAGCTAGCAAGGCGGTTTCGGCAGCTGATACATTCTCGTGAATTACTTTGGGAAGTTCCATGTGCATTCTGTAAATCTTGGCGTGATTCCCGAAATCGGCAGGAGAAAAATTAATCACACCACACATGTAGTAAATCCAAGATGTCAAATTCTGCAGTTGCGCCTTCAGATCCTTCAGTGAGCTGCTTTTGAATTCGTGCAACCAATCCTGCAAAAAATAGTTTAATTTCAGAAAACATCTATATATTTAAAATAATTTGGTAAATAAACTTTCACCGAGTCCGCCAGTCTCAACCACTCGACCGATCCGATTTCGATTTTTTTTTTTCCCTCCCTATTTGAAAAGTTACGACGTCTAGACATGTCATCAAGGGTCGCCTGCCGCCACCACCCCATATTTTCGGACGAAATCGAAAAAACACTTCTCCACCATACATTCTCTATATGTTTTTTTTATTTTGTTCGAAAATGGGGGATGATGGCGGTAGGCGACCCTTGATGACATGTCTAGACGTCATAACCTTTCAAATGAAATATATATATATATCGAAATCGGTCTGGTAGTTGGAGCTGGCGAACTGTCTGAAGGTTTTACCATAATATTTTAAATATATATATCCCAACAATTCCATCACAATGGCGTGACAAAAATATTGTAAAATGCCTATTGTAGGTGATGGTGTAGGTGGTGGTTTTAATTCGGGTGATTTCATTCTGTATTTATGGATCTGAAGAGTTTCATGCCGAAATTCGTGAAAAAGTTATACAAAACATTGCAATTAGATGAGGTTTATTGAAAGATTTTACTATTTTAAAGGAATCTGTTGTCGACAAAGAATATGAAATCTAGTATGGTTTTATGATCTGTTCAACTGATCTTCATGCAGTATTTAAAACTGAAAAAAGTAGTGGCTGAGAGCCTCGAAGCAGCCAGGAGGCAAGGAGAGTGCTGAACAAAGTGGGTGCTGGCCGCGAACCCGCCAGGAGGGAGGCGAGAGCGGCTATTTGATCATTAAAAAATAAATAAACAAAACATGCAATTTTTTTAATCAATTTCATTTGAAAGCTTCAAAATTCCCCGAGAATTAAACACCAGAATAGCTAATAACACATCCCTTTATACAGTGCGATGGAAAATTTTAGACAATGACGTCATTCGGCTAAAATGTTAAGAATTTTTTTTTAGCAGAATTAAAACAATTTTTCAAAAGATTCAGAACCTATTGGAAAATGACCTAATCAAATCGCAGTTCTTTTATTAGGTTTAAAATTCAGATTTGGGATAAAAACAGTAATAAGCATGTTGCAAAAGTTTAGAGACGATGAAACTTTCAGGCGAAAGTTCGCGTGAATATGTAAATTTAAAAAGAATTACTTAGCAGACTTCATGCATTTAAGTTGTCTGCGCAATAACATTTCGCAGTCACAATGCCTCGAAATTCAAGTGGAGGAGGTATTTTACAATATGGAATTTCAAAGCTAAAAATAAGCTCGTTTCATGAATTTCAGGAATCGTGGATCGCTCAAAGAAACCTATTTATCGAGCTTCGTCAGTGGAAACACGCGCAAAGAGAAACGCAGATCACGGAAGTCACGTGTAACAAAGAGACACGTCGAAAGAGATTTATCGATATGTCGATAAAACGGTAACATTTAAGAGATCTGATTTTCAACTGCTCATATTCATCCGCTTTTATGAAATGGAAAAGTCTCACATGTATGCGAGAAAAATCTAACTCTGCAGAATTTGAATTTGTAATCGAAACGGTTGTTGCCATTTCCTATACCCAACATTTGAAAAAAATCGAGTTAATGCGATTTTTAATATGAAGACGACCCCTTGAATAAAATTGCATGCACTTTTAGAAACCATTTTTCTAGGATGACAGAAAATATTTTTTTGAATGTGCCATATTTAGCTTCTGAGTAATGAGCAGCTTAATACTTTTTTTAACGCACCGTACAAACGACCGTACGAACGTACTAGTGGTCATCTGGCATAACAATGTTACATTGAGATCTTGGAGCGCAACCTGCTGCCGTTTGCCGAAATTCAAAGCGGGAATTTCAGCAAGACAATCATGCTTCAACGCTAAATCACATCCTGTAAAATTAATTTAATCAACAAACAATTCATCAGCTGGATTCCCGGATGTGAACATGTTTGAGATGCTCTAGCGAAATGTGTTGCTGCTTTCAGTCTTCCTTTTAGGATCGTCGTCGGGACTAGAACATCTTTGAAACAACAATGGCTCTCATACAACCAACAATGACCAGATAACTTTACATATTGCTGTGCAATGTCTCGGCGTGATTACAGTTCCAAAACGAGTACTTTTCCGATACCAAGCTGCCATATCGAATTTTCCAATTTCATGAATCTGCAAATTTATGAAGCAGAACATTTGTCTGATATTTTGTTTCCATGTTCTCCACAACTTATCATGCGCTATAATCTATATTTCAGTTTCATTAAAACCCACACGCAGCTATTTGAATTATCGCTATCTTGTGATCTTCTCTTCATTTATTGAAACCAGTGGATATATTCTCTAAAAAATAATAGACTATCACTGCAATTCTACATTAAATAATGGCGCAACAAAGAGGAAGGGTATACAGTGGCGTAACAAAGGTAACTAACGCCTGGGACATGACATTTTTTCGCTCCTCATGATATTTCACTTTAAAAAGTTACATAAACGCATTAATGCTTTGTCCCTATGGCTCCCCCTGGGACAGGTGCCAGAGGCATCTATACCCCCTCCCTTGCCACCTGTTGTTACGCCACTGAGGCGATCCACATGGGAGGTAGAGTTGCTCTGGGCGGCATTCAAGAAGGAGGGGCGCCACGAATATAAAATGTTAGCGTGTTTATTTTACTTTTTTTCAAGATAAATACAGTGATACCTGTGTATAACGATAAACCTGTCTATAACGATATTTTTCTTTGGTCCCGGCGGAATTCCTATTAACATAATGTATTTTTAACCTGCCTACAACGATAATCACTGTTTAGACTTACCTGTCTATAACGATAATTTTGCCTCTTTAGAAAGCTGATACAGTACAATCCCGATTTTTTCTTCCCTTGCAAAACGAAACCATGTGGTCAAGATGACATGGAAATTGGAAAGAAAGGGGGCTAGAAATTGCAGCCTTTTGTAGCAGGGAGATCCGGGGGGGGGAATAGCGACTACAATGTGCACACATGTTGCTCTGACTCCTAGTGGGCATAAACCTGTTCATTCGCATTTTGAAAATTGGACTGACCACTTGTTCCTTGAAATTCGCTTTTGATGTATTAACACCTTGAATCTAGGAAGGCGCGGAGTAAACACAGACTTTACTTTACTCTACGACACACCCCCGACTCCAGAGATAGAGATCTCCGGTTTGCAGTTTGGATGGGTAGTAGAATCTTTATTGTCTCCAACAAAAAAAAAATTCAGTCGACGATAGCTAATTTTGAAATAAAAAGAACGTGGATAACAATGACGATGCTGACAAAGTTTCCAACCACAATTTTTATTTCGAAGTTCTTGGAAAAAAGGAGCTAAATATAAAATTTTATTTTAATAATAAAATTGCATATTTTATATGTTTATAAAATACAATTTCTTATCAGCGAGTATTTGTAAGATGAATCAATAGACGTAATAAAATATGTTAGCGCATAAATACATGCAAACGCACATACTGTCCTACCGCCAGGAGAAAAACCCTGAGCAGGGTTGCCTCAAATAGACGAGTCGAAAAAGGGAGTGATACAGATATCAAATCATTCGCAACATTTGGCAAACTAAGCGCACTTCCTTCAGGCGAGGAATTCGTTTTCGAACGAAGTACAAAGAGAAATGAGACTTCCGCTGGTTCTATGTACACCAAATGAAATAACGCCCTTTCCTTCACCCCCAAAATGCAGTGGAATATCCCGTTTCCATAGCGACCGCCACCGACATGTCTGGTGTCTAGGGTTTTTCTCGTGGCGGTAGGACAGTAAACATTGGATGTGCAAATCCTCAAACTGTCTATAACGATAATCTGTCCATAACAATATTTTTTAGGTCCCTACAATATCGTTATAGACAGGTTTTGCTGTATGATGGGGAGGTAAATTAAATACTTTTGCTATTTAACCTTGCAACGCTTCCGCAATGTCTGGTAGTTAGAGATATTATAGAGTTATAGATATAGATATAGTTGTGTGTATATATATAGATATTATAGAGATATAGATATAGTTGTGTATATATATATAGATATTATAGAGTTATAGATATATAGAGTTATAGGTAGTAAAAGATACTTCTGTTTAATGAGTTTACAGTTCTTCCTGGCATCAAATCAAATAAGCAAGCAAACAGAGTGGGCAAGATAGGGAAGAGGACAGAAGACACTGTTAAGACAAAGTAATATTACTTTTTAAAGCCAAACATAAATGGGGTCGGAAAATACATATTTACCCCGGGCGCCATTTACTCTTGCTACGCCCCTGTAATTATCACAAAAAAATTAATTTTAATGAAAGAAATATTAAGTTACAAACCTTTGCTTCAAATAACTCTTTGGTATTACAAGGAAGAGTTTTCAGCTGATGAACGACAATTTCATATTCTTTACTCAAACTAAAGAAAATACAATCATTAATATCACGTACAATTCTGTACAACAGAACTTCTAAAAATATGAACCACAACATTCTTAAGAGGCCAGAAAATTCTTTTCTATCAATCAGCAAGGATGAAGAGAATATTTTTAAATTACATATAAAAGTATATTCCATTTACGTTCGCATATTATGAACACAATATTTTCAGAATTTTTTAAGCAAATCTTTGTTTCTTTTTTTTACAAATAAAATCAGCAAATGTATCAACTTTTAAAGCGATTCACATAAAATCTGTCAAATGCAATAGACACTTAGATTTATATAGAGGAATAACAAAAAACATGATGCTAAAAAATAATTAATTTACACAATGTACAACTATGATATATGCAAAAATATCTTGATAAAGTATAACAAAATAATTTATGTAAAACAAATTTAGTTAAAAACAATTCAATTTACTCAAAATATATGAGGTGTGTCAGGAATGTAGATGTCACTTTGATATTAAAATAGACACAACAATTTTAATAGAATAATTTTGTCATAATGTAAAAGAGTACACCTTAAACCTCTTTTCTACATAATTGCCGTCATTAATAAAGTCATTTTCATATTTCATAATCGGTTTGTTGTATTCCATCCACAACAAATGACGTTGCTAGTCCAGTTTCAGTTTAGCTACATTAACGTCCCGTTTTGAAGCAACACGAGAGCTATATTTGGGACGGACCTCGTAATTTAGAACCGCGGTCAGATGACGAGGACGATACCTGAGCTGGAACCTCCCTCCAAAATTCCGCACCACACCAGAGAAGAAGTTTGAGCCAAGATGTCATATTTATCGTGTACTGGGTCTACATACACGGCGTATCTTCAATGGAATCAGGTTTCGAGCCTGGATGATATTAAAATCTTTCATGTTTAGTCTAAAAAGTCTCAAATCGTAATCAATGACTAGGCTGATATAAAAACAAACACTTTTATTAAAATAACATCATAGTCAACTCGACTAAAAGTTAAATCAAAATCTTTTAACAGATCAATATTTAAAGTTAAGCATTTGCAGCATTCAACTTACTCTAAATTCCAATCCTATTAAATTTGGACGTCTGCCTGAAAGTAAATGCCTAGTAATACACGCCTAGCGTATAGCTAAGATATGAAAAACCTAAGAAAGTCATCAGTCAGCCATCCAGCTAGTTAGCCTGTGAAAAACGGGAGAGAGACGCGAAGTAGCTAAGCAGGTAGGTGATTGCCGAGATGCATTGCTTGCTTTTATAGCAATACTTTATTTACATAATCCTGAAAGCTAATCAATGCTGTTGTAAATGCTTAGTGGTTAGAAGTAGTGAGAACCAACCTAAAAAAATGTCTGGGTTCGAAAAAAAAGTTCGTACCTCGATTTAAGATCAAGTTTCCTAACACTGGAACCGTTCAACCCAGATGTCGAGACCTTACCACCAGGCCACCGCAACCCCGACGCCAGTACAGTGAAGTTATGACAGTTGAATAGCACTTTTTTTATTTTTTACGCCGCCAACGTCGTTACCATGCTGTTCGGCAAAGAATATCTCCAGACAAAGACATTAATGTTTGCCAATCGGCATAACGAATGAACTGGTACAAGGTAGAGGTTCAAATTTTAATCAGCATTTATGTGTCACCTGCAACAAGTGACGGTCCATTGTCGCACGACAGCAAAACTCTAGAACTGGCTATGCATGTTGTCCTCTAGTTTTGGATAGCACGGCGCAGTTTTCCTAGAGCATCACAATAGCACAAAGGGTACAAAATTTTAGCAATCAACAGGAACAGAAGTAAAACAAAAAACCACTTTCTTATACCAGAAAGCAGAGCACGTGGATTTTCATGTTGAGACAGTGGTCTGCATGTTCGGAAACGTTGCATGTAATCATACCATACACAGACATGACACAGGCTCGGAACAAAAAAAGCTGAACTTCATAAATACGGTATCGCGTCAAACGTAAACACCGAGAAGTAAAATAAGTATTATTAATTGAACAATAAATGAATAAATTTAAACAAAAAGTGCTTGAGATATTAAAAATATTGTAGAATTAATATTTAAAAGAAAATTAATGGGTGAAAAATGAATTCGCAAACAGTTTCGTTAAAATAAAAACTATGGTAAAAATTATCTCACTAAAAAATATGGCCATGTAAAAACTTTTTTTGATTATACATAATTATTAAAACTTTTGTTTCTCATTTTTTGAGCTAACAGTTCAAGCTTTTTTTTATGCTTCTGTCTGCTATTTTCCTCCATTTTCTAAATTTTGCTTTCTTTCTTTCTTTGATTGGGGGTTTTTCTTTATTTTTTTCTCATTGCTATTTTCTTACTATCAAGTTCATCTTAGTAACATTTCCCTGATAATCTAATATTTTTGCGCATTTTACTTACTATCAATAAATAGCATCACGTAAAAAATCTTTTTTCCAAAATATTCAACAGCAGACTGCTCTTCGCTCATCATTTTGTATTTAACATTCTAAATTGAAGAATATGTTTCAATATACATTCTTCCTGATCTTTTATCGATAAAATCTGACATTATTTTGAATGAGAACACGGCGGGCAGTTTTTGTTTGCGTGCTTTTCACGTCTTTTGTGTGCGCACCCCCTCCCCCTAACGCATTACCAAAAATTTTAATGCAGATTTACATCGATCCCAAGAATGACAAAATTCGATGCCGAAAACGCTGAAATCCGCGTTTTCGCACAAACGTGTCATGTCTGTGTTGATAGACAAAAATTAGGGAACGAAAACTAACAAAAATGAAATCGAAATAACTAACAAAAACGAAGAAAAGAATGTTAAAAAGAACTCGAAAATAAATTAGTTTCAGCGGTGTTTTTTTTTTTAACGAAATTCGGATCGGAAGAAATCCTTGGATGATTTTCTTTTATCCAATCAAAATTCGGAATGAATTGTGATTGAATAAAATGAAAGACGATTGGACGAAACGAGAAAGAAAAAAGAATACATACTTTTCAGGCATTCCTCCCAATGCTAAACTTTGACCCCAAAGCGCGGCAAAACGCCGATACATAACTCGGACGATACATAACTTTCGACAGGATTACACAATATCTTATGAATTCAAACTCTTTCGCCTTAGAGCCATAAGCAAAATTTTCTCACGGCGCACAACTTTTGTTTGCGTGAACCCCCCCCCCCGCGGAGCACAGGAACAAAAAATTTTAATGCAGATTTGCATCGATCCCAAGAATGATTAAATCCGATGCCGAAAAATCGGAAATCCGCGTTTCCGCGGAAATGTGTCATGTCTGCATATATTGTTATTTCAACTCTAAGAGTGACGTGAGGCAACCCTGTTTCATTAGTAGTCACTGTTTGACTGAAAAAATCGCCACGTACTTTGACTTAACACCACAGCATGCGCCCGTGCCTAAAATGACATCACCACTTTGCACCGATTTGGGATGGGCATATGGAAGCAGTGGCGGCGATTGGTTGAAAAGTGAAGGGGCAAAAAATGTACTGACATCTAAAAGTACCGGTGAGTATAGGGGACAGGCAACAAAATTCGAAAATTTAGTGATAAAATTAGTTAGCCTTTCCTTACACTGTTGCTTTTTTATGATTCTTATTTTTAGACAGCTAAAGAGAGAGCAAAATTAATTTTTCCAAGAGAAAGAAGTGTAGCGACCGCCCCCTTGACTCGCCCCCACTGTGGGGAAGGGGAGCAATCCGCTCCCCAAAAGCATCAAGCTCACACTGACTCGCTTTGGCCCACTGGTTCCTCCTTATCCATCTAGATCAGAGGTTCCCAACCTGTATGCGATAGCTCTTTTTTAATTAAAAATGGACATGAACTATAATTCTTTTTTAATCATTTATTTTAAAAACTCAACATATGTAAACATAACAAAGGAGAGAGACTGTGGTTAAATAGTAATTAATTATAAAACATTAAACAATGGAAATATACCACATTTTAAGGGCTATATAATCTCGCTTTGTAGAAGATTAAATACAGACGATTAATTCACAATACCTCGCTTGATAGGAGGTAAATATGGACTCCTGCTTAATAGAGGAGCACCGGCTTTTTACTTTCTCCTATACGAAGTCTACAAAGAGAAAATATTGTAATCGTCAAAAAATTCGAACTCGAGATTTTGACGGATCTCCACGTTTAGACCTCCTGATCCAGAAATGTTAACACTGAATTTCAGTGTCTGCTCTGTGAACACGATACTCGAAAACCAAAGAGTTATCGACACAGCCTGAAATGAAATTGGTATGTGGTCTTTAAGCTTATAATTTGTAAGGTCTCATCAAATTTGGACAAACTGTCGTCGAGAGTCTGCCTGTGTGAATAGCTAGGATGGATAAAATGTGGTACACGGTTTTGTCATCATAAATGTAGGTCCGTAAATTGTAGGACCAGTCCGTAGAAAATGTTGACTGTCTGTCGCTGTATAATTAGACAGTTTTTCAAAAGTAATCTCTACGCGCATGCGTACTGGAAGCAATCTTCTTGTGCACGCAAAGTATGGAACGAATTACGTCAGGTTGTCTGGGCTGGCAAGGCGAAAATCGTACCATTATCTTCTTTGAATTGTTCTTTACTCAGATATTTTTTCAATCACTATCTGAATGAAAAACCTTCTAAATAGTCATTGATTCTGGGAAAAGTAGGTTCGAATTTTACTACGCGGGGAAGGGAAATCATAACCTTGGGGGGGGGAAGTATACGAGAAAGTTTAGGGGAGAACACTCCCACTGGTTTGTCCAGCTATCAAACTCTTCGATAGAATTGGAGGGTTTGTCTCTTCGCCACTCACTTGGGGAAGGCGCTGCAATCGAGACTAAACACAACCTGTTGTCATGATGACTGTAATTGTAACTGTGATGTTGTGTGTATCGTGTTAACCGTGGCTTTAACTGTGTATTGCATATAGTATTCCTGTTGTGTAGTTAACGTACTTGTGTTGCTGATGTGTCTTCTCGTATCATGAAAATAAACTAATATTGAATGGAACTGATTATGCTTCTTGCTTGGTAGTGTTCTGAAGAGCACTTTGCATATACCAGCAATGACATGGTGTCAGGAAGCTTTACGATGAAATTGGATTTCTGTCGAATGTAATCCACGCTCTTAAATCACGTGCATGATGGATGCGTTCAGACCACCTGCTCCTTTGAAGTTCTCCATTGGAAATGTGAAAGAAAAGTGGAGAAAATGGAGACTTGAACTGGAAAATTATCTGCTCGCCACGGAAAAAGATGAACGTGCGGATAAAATAAAAATCGCGATCCTTCTAAATCTACTCGGAAGCGAAGGACTAGAAATATTCAGCACCTTCAAATTTGATCCTCCTGAAAGTAAAAAAAATTATTCTGAGGTTCTAAAGAAATTTGAAAAATACTGTTCGCCACGGCAGAATGTCGTACATGAACGCTATAAATTCTTTTCGTGCGTCCAGCAAGAGGGCCAGACTGCATATTCCCATTCCTTACTTGATTTTGAGTATGGAAGAAAATTGAGAGATTTCATTGATCCACTGCTACGAGACGTCATACGCGCACTCGCGTAGCTTATAGAATTTGGAGGCAAATTATCAGTTGCAATATCCATGCGAATATGCTCTGGCAAATCCATCTTTATCGAGAGTTAAAAAGAAGAAAGAAAAGGCACTCGATAAAACTGAATGCTACGTAACGAAGCTGAAGACGTTAGCGTCAACATGCGAATTTCAGGAGCAAGAAAATGGACTGATTCGCGACCGCATTGTCCTAGGAATTAGGGACAGTGGATTAAAAGAACGTCTTCTTCGTGAATCAGGTCTGGGACTTGAAAAGGCTATTGAAATAGTCCGTGCAGCTGAAACGAGTCGAGAACAGCTCAGCAGCATGAGAGAAGACACATACTAAAAATCAAGTAAGGAATGGGAATATGCGGCCAGGCTATTGAATGCTACGTAACGCAGCTGAAGACG